>OX101795.1:5868347-6051945 GCA_944452715.1 Ophion slaviceki | reverse complement strand
TTTGGTAGTGATCCGAGATATTTAGATTTGTATCATCGTTGCTGACCTTGAATGACCTTGAATGACTTTGACCCCCTAATGTTTTTTATGCGGCTTTCGGTGCTCCGCAAGATGGTTGAAAAAATGTACCATCCCATTTAAAAAAAGTGGAGGTGACCTTCACTGTGCGTCAGCGCCTCCATTGAAATAAAAAAAAAAGATCGCATTTGATGGCCCCCTTCACATCGTACAACTTTTGTATGGAACTTTTTTTCGTGACGTCGATAATTACCGACTTATTTCGTGTGGCAGAGACAAGCGGGACACACAAAGTGAGGCACACAAAGTGTTACAGAGCAATAGCCCTCAGACTATTGATCATATCCAAAAATGTTTCGGACAACAGTTTCAGTGTTCGAGAAGGCCGTCATACTGGACCACCCTATTTTTTTTATCAGTGGAGGCGCTGAAGCTACGTCAAGGTCAACTCCACTTTTTTAAATGGAACCATGTATTTTGTTTCGATGACATTATTACCGATTTTAAGACGAATTCAGCGACCTACAACACAAGGTCATTCTATCATTGTTCGTGCGGCATTGTCGGCGATCACGTCATTGGTCCATATTTTTTCGAAGGTCGCTTAACTGGGCAAGTTTACGCAAACTTTCTGCAAAACGTACTGCCTCAATTACTGGAAGACCTGCCCTTGCATGTTCGCATGAACATGTGGAAGCAACACGACGGTGCACCACCCCATTATGCTCTGTGTTCAAGACAAGTGATGAATGAGATTTTTGGTGAAAAGTGGATAGGACGAGGCGGCCCTGTAGCTTGGCCACCTCGTTCGCCAGATCTAACATCACCAGATTACTTTTTATGGGGTTTTGTCAAAGAACGCGAATGGCGGTAGCACCTACCACGCCTGACGACATAAAAGAACAAATACGCCGAGCATGTATCGAAATTACACCACAAATGTTGGCTGAAGTTAGACGGTCGTTTTATCAGCGAATTAACAAGTGCTTATAAGTCGAGGGTCATGACTTCGAGCATCTTATGCAGGTAGACCCAAACCAAGGTTAGTGGATCCTTTGAAAGTGATTCGAATTTTCGACTATTCACATACTTTGCGTGACTAGAATGACCTTGTGTTGTAGATCGCTGAATTCGTCTTAAAATCGGTAATAATGTCATCGAAAAAAATACATGGTTCCATTTAAAACGTGTAGTTGACCCTGACGTAGCTTCAGCGCCTCCACCGATAAAAAAATAGGGTGGTCCAGTATGACGGCCTTCTCGAACACTGAAACTTTCGTCTGAAACATTTTTGGATACGAGCAATAGTTTGAGTGCTATTGCTCTGTAACACTTTATGAACCTCACCCTATATATATACATATACGACCTGAAAGATCGCGAGCGATGCCCCCTCTGGGGCTGGAGCCATCGAAAATGTTAACTCGCCATATTTCGGTACGGTATTTCCAAAAGTTGCAAGAATTCCAAAAATTGATCGAGTTATGACGATTTTCGTGTAGGGTTGGCCCACTGGACTAGGCCAAAGCGCCCCGCTACGGTTTAGTTTTTCCTTTTGCATTTTTCTCGAAACTATGTTTCACGAAAGACCATTCGTCCGATTCGCTTCAAACTCGGACTGAGTATAGTTTATAACATTTTTTATCGTACGATCGGATGATTTTTTGACATTTTTAGCCGATTGGTAATAACAAATGGTTTAAGCTGTATTCTGTCGGTGGAAAATCAGACTTTTTTTAAGCAGCTTACCGCTTTTGTAATTTTCGATAAATTAAAAAAATACTCATTCATACGAAAGTTTGATCATTATACTAAAAGGGGGTTTTTTTAAATTTTAATGTCAGTTGGCCCTCGTTGTCAGAAGCACCTACACCGATTGGCCATCCGCAACAACGGCACTTTGTCGTAGCTACACCAAGACCGTTTTTAGACCCTCTGCGAGAGAATATTTATGAATCAGGAGCTAAAACAAAACAAAAAATAATTTCGACATTGATATTAGTTTTGCCAGAGAAATCCACGCGATTATGAAAAATGTGATGATTTCGCAAAATGGCATATTTTAGGATTCAGTTCTGTTTTTTTTCCATTCCAAATCGGCCTTCATTTGTTCATAGAAACGAGAATCGACGATGAATCGTAAAAATCGTGTGTACTTCTTCAGAGAATCTATCTAAGAAGCTAGATTTGAAATGTCAAGTCAATCGAATGAAAACTGCCTGAATTATGCGTTCCAACGACTTATAGACGATGTTGTGAGATCTGATGAGCAGAGCAACGAATTACGTATATACTAAAATTTTCGATCGTTTTTTTTTCTCGAAACGACTTTTCTCGACCTAGCGGTATAATTCTAGCTATAATTTTCCGAGTTTCAAATTTTTTAAAAATCAAAATTTCTGTATTTGCAGTAGCTATCGTTGTCCGTATCAATTTTTTATTTAGTATTTTTAAAACCCCCAAAATAAGTAAAAATTTCGCAAACAAAATCGCTTTTTTAAGACCTGCCATTTTGTGATTTTTTTCTTCGAAAAACCGCTACTTACAACAAGAACTACATTTATATAGATTATAAAACTTCTTTATTTTTATTTTTCAGACCAGCCTTTGTTAAATAATCGGTCCGGTCGTTGGACCACATTTTTCATACAGAGGCTCTATTATACCTCAATGGCGTTTGATTTTTTTCAATAAAAATTGACACGAAATAAGTTCAATCTATGTTTCATAACATACTTGTTTTTCCAAATTCCACATAAATAATCTAATAGACAAAAAAATGTCGGCCTTTTTCGGCCCGTCACAGTGCTGTTCCTTAAAAAGCTCGAAATCACTTTCTGACGAAATTCATTAAATAGCAATATAATCGAGCAACAATATTGAGAGTCCAATTTATTTTTGGAAACGTCACTTCATGGCTGAATAAATACATGTTCATTAATAATAAAAAAACGTAACCACCTCGAAAATAACGAGGCTCTCAAGTACGAAAATTAAAGAACAATGTTCACAAACGTGTAAATTCAACGACACAAACGAACACTCACTCGATCGTACTTACAAGTTATTTTTGTGCAAGTTTGTGCACCTTATAGCTGTTTATAGCGCATTCCACATCGTCCTGGTTATCGAGGACATTTATTCTCCAAGCTCTTGAGAAATGTCTCTCTCGCTCCCTCTCGCAAATCTCACCCCTGCAAATACAGAGGAGTGCGTCGCCGTACGGACAACGAGATAGCGAAACACTGCCTTCCGCAGGACCCGAAGCACACCTCTACACATTTCTCATCTCTTATTTTCTCGCTCGGCATTTGACGCGAGCAACGCTTTTATTCTCTTTCCTGTATATACAGGGTGATCATTATAAGGTGGCTGTGTATTTTTAAGGGGCTTGCGCGAAAATTCTGCAACCGAAAAAGTATGATTATCAAAGGTTTTCCAAGCCCTCTTCGAAAATAAATATACCTGATTTTTTTTACGAATCGTATGTGCCAGAAAAAATTGAACATTCTGGAAAAAAATAACCATTTCATTTTCCATTTGGCAGAATGAAGATCATCGAATTCCAAATCCGAAAGACTTTTTTTACGCATCCCGTCATTGAGAAAAAAATGATGAAAGATGCATTGTAAGGTGGACGAGTTGAATTTCATTCCATTTTGAAGTTTTTTAGGAGTGCTTCGTATTCGGAATTCAATTATGTTCATTCTGCTGAATTGAAAATGGAATTTTGATTTTTTTGGGACCAATGAACAGACGAACAACGACACTGTACGATTCAGACCGACTGTCAAATCAAAATATGATGAAAACTATTTTTTTGAATTGCTATAGGTAACAAAATATATTATTCTGACGATAGAAACAAATGTTCGAAGTAATTGCATCAAATGATATTGGAGGCATTTAAAAATAAGTAGCGAAATTACTAAATCGTCAGTGAATGTACAAAATTACCAGTAAATGGACACTCGACTGCCAGGACATGGACGTTTAGTATAGATGAACGCTTTAAAGGATGACTATTTTTTTTTATTAAATGCTAGATTTCGAGTTCACCGCTTGAAAAAATTGTAATATTCTTATAAATATGAGTATTATATTTGCTTACTACGCTTTCGTAGAAAATACGCAACGTTTTTTTTGCATCTTAACTTGACAATCTTGAAAAATCTACTAAAGTTTGTTTCCACAGAGAAATATAAAATAACATGTTGTCAAAATTTAAATAACGAATGAAACGATTTTAAGACAACATACAATGAAATCTATATTATTATCTCTTAACAGTAATGATTTTGCAACTTTCAGAAGATGAACTAAATGTTTTCCTCCCCTTTGACAATTATCAAAACAGAGCCCGTATGTCCGTTCACTGCAAAGAGGTTAGAATACAGCACCAATAAATAAACATGTCTAATTCTGACCTATCATTAAGAATTTATTTTAAAATTTTGCAGAAAATCAACGGTTTGTTCAATCTCAAGTAATGCAAGTAATGCCTACCCTCGAAATTTATAAAAAAAAACTATTGTTTTCGCCTTTGGAATACCTACTGTGCACAGCCGTATCGTAACTAAGTTGCGCGGTGTGCAAGTACCACAAATTATATAGGAGACTTTAAAAAATCGTTTTAACGACACCAGTGATTTTTTTTGCAAAATTATAGTAGTTCGAGTTTTTATCGATAATTGATATTGTTTACTTGTTTTAAATATAAATCAGCTTTTGTCCATTCACTGGTCAGGTCACCCTATATTTTTTTTCGAAGAGGATTTGAAAAACGATTGGGTATCATATTTATCCCAATGGAAAAATCCCCGGGCCAGACCCTCAAAAGCACATGGTCACCTTGTAGTTCTCACCCTGTATAAATATATATATATATATATATATATATATATATATATATATATATATATATATATTCCACACGTCGCGAGCTATCCGCGAAGGGTTAGATGCATAGCACCTCGAGGCAGTTTTAGCGCTAATCTACCCGCGCAAGAACGCCCTCTCGTGTCTCGATCACGAGCGGAGTCCTCCGAGGTCCTTTTATTTTACACGAGCAACAAATAAAGACAAAAAAATGGCAAGGAAAGGAACGTTCGCGTGCAATTCACGATGAGTGTCGGTGCAAAGAACACACTCATACACACGAACATACACATACACACACGAGCGATTTACCACTGGAATTCGTCTCGTCCGTGTAGGTAGACATTTTTATTCTCATCTCATTCCGACGTGTACATTAGAGATAGGCCGAATCTCAAAGAGCAACATCACGCACACGCGAGATGAAGGCACACCAGTCGTACGTGTCCCTTGGAACACGACCCCGTCCAACAGTTCAAGCAACTCCTATCGGGAAAAATAGCCCGAGCATTTCCTTGGAGAACATTTTTTTTGCAACTTTCTTTCAGGAAGCAGTTAGTTCGAAATTGATTTTTCGAGTATAGAAAAAAGATGACACAAAATGACGGGGCGCGATGTGTAAGTTTGTTTGGGTTTGTTTTGTTCGGTTCATATTAGGTGTATAAATAAGCTGTCAGCTCCAAAATGAAAATGACTGTATTGAATATTGTAAGGGGAGAGTAGGGGTTTCAGCGTAAAAAAAAACACTTTTTTGCGAATTTTTTTCATCTATATGGATAGAGTAAATTTATTGAAATCTTTTGTAAATTGTTAAGTGTCATTTGAAGAACATTCCGTGAAATTTGTACGCGAAAATATACACAAACAAGCCGGTACCCCGTTTTTCTTGAAACCACTTTTTCAAAGTCCGTGTTCACTGCCATTTGAAAACTACATGACCGATTTATTTCAAACTTGGTACACACTTTCTACATATAAAATACCTCCTCCCAACGGTTAGTTTGAGTTTTTTTTACTTTGAGGGGATTTTCCACCCCCAAAATGGCGGAATTTTTCGTGAAAAATAGCACTTTTCACTTTACATGACCACCAAAAATTTAGAAATGAAACAAAAAATTATCAAACACCGTTGGGGGGAGGATTTGATGATACTTTGACTAAATTTTAATGGTACTTGATTTCAGATAATTTCTAGCTGATATACAGTGAACACTGCAAATCGTGTTTTTCCAAAGGCGTTCTTGGAAAAGCTTTGTCACCGGCTTGTTTGTCGATATTTTCGCGTACAGATTTCACGGAATGTTCTTGAAATGACACTTAACAATGGACAAAAGGTTTCAAGAAATTCACTCTATCCATATAGATGAAAAAAATCCGCAAAAAAGTGTTTTTTTTTTCACGCTGAAACCCCTACCCTCCCCTTAACGAAAAAACTGTCCCTTCAGGTCTGGTGTCATAAAATATCGAGCTAGTAGACTATTTTCTCGGACCAACAGCTCACCATAACCTCAAAATATAGATCGTGAACACTCGAGCAAAATACGTTGCTGTAAGGCGCACATTAGGTACTGTATGCTTTTCGCATTCGAATTGAAAAAAAATTCTTCCGAGGCTTAAGAGATGATTTGTCAGGCATTGGGGGAAGATGCCGTATCCATTAGTACCGTGAAGAAGTGGTTTCAAACGTTTCGGAGTGGAAATTTCGAACTCGAGGATGGCGAGAGAGCAGGACGACGAAGAAAAATTTCAAGACGAGGTTTTGGAGCCGTTGCTGGACGAAGATCCTTGCCAAACGCAATCAGAGCTTGCTACCACATTAGGAGTTACCCAACAACAGTGCTGGGTGTTAATCAATTAAATTTTCGATCAGTTCATCAATAGACTAAAAAAGTAATTGCATTTAATTTAATTGCAATTAACATTAATTGCAATTACACTATTAATTGCTTGTTGCAATTAATTTATTTGGATACATCTGCGTTAATTGCCACCCGCAGGTAAAAATTGCACTTAACTTTTTTAATTGTTCTAATAAACGATAAAAACTAACAGTTAACCTATTTAACTTTACAGATATGAGATGAAAAAGATTTAGATATTATTATTGATTATTATATATATTTTATTGATGATTAATATCAGTCTTTTATTCGCTACTCATATACGTATTTCAATTACTTACACATTTCTTCTGACGCCACTCCGCGCCCTATACAATAATCAGTTTTAATTGTTAGTTTTCAATCAAATATCTTACAAAGATTAAAAATAACTTATTTTCTGATTGTGGAAAGTCACGATGCACAATTGTTCAATTGTTAATTGGGACTATATCAATTAACTATTAATTAATTGTTAATCATGAGTTTTCACAATTACAATTAATTGATCGTTAATTGTTATAGTCGCGATTAACAATTAATTAATTGATCATCTTTAGTTACCCTAGGAATTAAATTTTACCCAACACTGCCCAACAAGACATTCCCAATCAATTGAAAGACCTCGGCAAGATTCAAAATGGCCTTACATATTGCTGCACGACAACGTCATACTACAGGCAGTAAAAATGACGAGAAACGATTTAGATTCGTTGGGCTGGGAAGCTTTGCCATCCCCGTGATTTAGTCATCAGACTTGGCTCCATCGGATTTTCACTTGTTTCCAACACTTGTTGCTCCAACATCATTTGGCTGATAGGCACTTCAAAACATTCGAAGAAGTAAAAAATTCCATTACCGACTGTATCGACTCAAATCCACCACCTTTTTGCCGTCAAGGAATTTGTAATCTGCCTGAGAGGTGGAGGGAATGTGTGGAAGCAATAGGAAATTACTTTCTCGATTAAAGTGTACCTTGATTTTAAGTAACTAAATCATTATTTTCATGAAAAAAGGGCGAGAACGTATTTGTACACTTAATACCTTTGACATCTCTACCATTCGATTTGTATTTTTTTTGTTGATACTTTATTTTGACAATGCAACCAAAGTTTGCAAGCTATGCCGGATGAAGAAATCATAACGTCGTTGACAGAAATTCAAACGATATTGTATCGTAAGAAAAATAAAATTGTGATTTCCCGACCATTCAAAATCGGCTGAAACCAATTTGAGACGAGGCTGAATTGAATGGCTTGCACCCAATTTTTTGTTGAAAATATCGATCTTGGATTTTCGACGGATTCTCAAAGTATAACATTTTTAAAATATTCTCAGAAAATTTCAAGCCGATCCGTTCGAAATTGAGGGAGTTATGCGCGTTTATAGATAGGTTCGTCGGACCGGCGAACTTTGAACGCGTTTTTCTCAAAATGACTTTTTCAAAATCGATGACCAGGATATCTCAAAATCGACTGCACCGATAAACTTCAAATTTTACAAGCTTCTTTTACATATAAAAAAGCAGTGCTTCAATGAAGGAATTTGTTCGAAGCATTTTTTTATCAACGAAAACAGGTTTTTTTCACCGAAAATCGATACATTTTCTTTGGACTACGGTCATTTTTTTTTTAATCAA
This sequence comes from Ophion slaviceki, assembly GCA_944452715.1. Lineage (NCBI taxonomy): Eukaryota > Metazoa > Arthropoda > Insecta > Hymenoptera > Ichneumonidae > Ophion > Ophion slaviceki. The sequence continues at coordinate 6,043,530 of OX101795.1, read as the reverse complement.
TATTTTATTAAATGTTTCATATAAGCACTAGATAATTTTATGCAAAAACTAAATCGATGCGTTTGATTTTTTTTATTTCGGATGATTTGTTTCCGAGCAGCAGTGATCACCGCGAAAGACTTTTCTCAACAGCCGTCTGCACAAGCTACATTCGTAAATATTTTTCGATACGAAAGTTGTAAAAGATACTCAAAACCATACTCGTCAATGTAAAAAAAAATCGAAAAACTGCACACGTTTTCCCAGGAAAAACGCACAAAAATTTATTTTATTTCCCGGCACGAGCTAGACGTAACCCGTCAATAAATAATGACAATCCCCATCCTTACATTTTCGAATTACAACAGTATCGAACCCAAGTCTGAAACCCGAACCCAAAAAAACGACCTTTTTCCACCGGGACCCAAACGTGCCTCATCGTGACGGAATTTCGTGTTTAACGAGTGAGCACCAGCCCGGTCAATGTATATACGTATAGATATGTCATGGCAATATAATATGAGATCGAATATTGAGGGTCTCGTGGACTCGATCGGAGCTTGTGATAGGAGACAAAAGGTGCGAGCTTTCGATGCAGAAACGGGCAATTATCTAAGGAGAAATAAACGACGAAGAGAGCCAGGAAAAGGCGGCAAGAGAGGGACCAGTGGCGGAGAGAAAGAGAGACGAGAGAAAGAATATATAGGTGAGGCGCCCAAGTCGTGAGCCCGTCACTTATAAGTGATTCCGATAACCTCTCAATCGGGGCTCATTCCTGCACCGATTTTTTTTAATGTCCTTCTGGTCCCGCCGAGATGCTGTGAGAGCGCGGTAACCGAACAACGGAAAATTCGATATCTTGCATACGACTTGTAGGCGGGATACGGGACAGGCACCTGAGGCTGGAAAAATCGTCACTGAGAATAAAGAGGTCACTATATATAAAACGTGCACTATATATGCATATATATTTATAGATACATGTGTATCTATAAATAAATATATATGTATGTATGCGGGGTACGAAATATTGTACTATATAAACTTCTCTAGAATAATTAACAGTGGGCGATCGGGCAAGTTGGATCGCTCGGAATAGTGCAACGTCTATATGTGTGTGTGTGTGTATGTATATCTCGCAAGACGAAAGACGTTACCAAATAAACCCAAACACATTGTCAGGAAGAGTGGAAACCCATCAGACCCAACAGACATCTCTCTTCAACATCCAAATGGTGCAAAGTGGTTTGGATCTATTCAGAGGGATAGAAAGTTAGAAGGATTAGTGTTAACTGATGGTTTTAATAATTGTGCTAATTGTGAATAATTTTGCCATTTAATATGTTAATTACTTTCCCAATTGTTAATAGTTTGGCCACGCATTGTCAGGAATGGTTTAGACGCGGTTAAAACCCAACAGACATCAGGAATGGTGAAAACCCAACAGACCGAACAGACATCTCTCCTCAACATCCAAATGGTCCAAAGTGGTTTGGATCTATTCAGAGGGATGGAAAGTTGAAAGGATGAATGCTAATTGATGGTTTTAATAATTGTGCCAATAGTTAATAACTTTGCCATTTATGGTTTATTAGGGTCAACATTTATCAGCCTAGTTTTTCTCTTTTTAGGATCACGCCAGACCTGGATGTGCCAATAGGCCGTATAGGTAGCTGCCTAGGGGCGGCAGGCTTTAGGAGGCGGCGGATTTTAGAAGCACCTAAAAAAGACTAGGTACTTAAATACAAGTGATTAAGATAGGAGGTGCGGCAGTCAAGTGGCCTATACTTAAGAAAAGTATAAATCCGGAATTGGATGACGCATGTGCATATGAACACTTAGGCCTGTTACGAACACAATACAGAATGCGTTTCCGTGCCAAGGAAAAGGAGGGAAGAGAGACAGAGATGAGGGAGAAAGAAGATGCCTGAGGTAGATCAGCAAGGCAGACATTCGTGGCTCCCTGATTGAAATAGACTGCTCTTAGGGGCAGCCGATCATAACGGGTCCTTATAGGAAAAAGTGGTACTTTGGCCAAGAATACTTGTACTATAAAACCGTAACCTACGCAGGACTTCCTCCATGGGTGTGCTACTTGAACAATTTGACATTGAGGCCGTCTAAATCTGGCGATGCCTCGCACATCTGGGTATTGCTTAAAAATAATACATTGAAGGGATGCTGCGATTATGCGATCTTAGTATCGATCAACCGAAACGAATTTGTAGGGCTAGTTTCTACTGCGATTATGCGATCTTAGTCTCGATCAACCGAAACGAATTTGTAGGGCTAGTTTCTACTAGCCCTAATCGTACAATCGCAGCATCCCGTCAATGTATTCTTTTTAAGCAATACCCAGGTGAGCGAGGCATCGAAATATTTAGATGGCCTCAATGGCTTTCTAGCTTTAGATGTCCTCAATGGTTTTCTAGGCCAACGGACATTAAGACGTTACCAAACAAGCCCAAACACATTGCCAGGAATAGTGGAAACCCAACATACATTAAAAGGTCATCAATATCCACATGGTCAAAAGTGGTTTGGATCTATTCAGAAGGATAGAAAGTTAGAAGGCAGAGTGCTGATTGATGGTTTTGATAATTCTGCCAATAGTTAATAACTATGCCATTTGTGGACTATTAGGGTGGAAATTTATGAGCCTAGTTTGCATCTTTTTTGGATGATGCATGTGCATTTGAACATTTAGGCCTTCATATTGCATTGGGCCTGTTATGAACACAATGAGGACTGCGTTTTCGTGCCCAGTAAAAGGAGGCAGCAAGCGAGAGAGAGAGAGAGAGAGAGAGAGAGAGAGAGAGAGAGAGAGAGAGAGAGAGAGAGAGAGAGAGAGAGATGAGGGAGAAAGAAGATGACTGTGGTGGACCAGCTAGCCGGAGATTTGTGGCTCCCTGATTGAAATAAACTGCTCTTAGGGGCAGCCGTGACGACGACGGCTTCTCTCCATACACGGCGCCATACATAATCACGCCTGGACTACCTCGCATTCTCCCGAGGCACGACGAAAAAGGTCCTTAAAAAAAGGCACTGTCCCCACCCTCCCGTTAGCTCCGTATCGATTTCCGTCGCGGGGAATTCGCGCGAGGTGGCAGAGACACACCGGGGGCAAGTTGGGCGTATATTCGGGGTCCTGGGCGATGGTCATCGCTCGCACCGCGTACAAGCCACGAGCGGGACAAAAAGTTCCAGCGAAAAATAAAGCCCGGAGTGTGTTGGTGAGCCTGTCAACGCCTGGTTGCCACACGAGCGGTGGACCAGAGAGAGAATGCCGGAGATATCGTACGTACCGTGGGGATAAAGAAAAAGCGAAAAACTTAAGTCCGTACGTCCCATAGTTTCGCGGTATCCTTTTTTTCTCCCTTTTACTTATTCCGACTTTATTTATTTTTCATTTCTTCGCGTATTCCTTTTTGCAACTGGCAGCAGCGCAAGGAAGAGAAAAAAATGGCCGCGAGGAGAGTGCGAAAAAGTTGGGCGAAAAAGCGCCGAGGGAGAGAGGCGATATCGCTGAGGAGCCGCAGGGAAAGAGAGAAAACACGAGAAAGGGCTGCGGAGCGCGTGAAACTCCTATAGACCCCATTGCCATAAAGAATCGCCCGCAGCTCATAAAGTAGCGCTAGATTTTTATCTTCGTATCTTCGCTTTCGCGCGAACAGAAAGAACGGTGGAGAAGTAAAAGAAGGCGGGTACAACTTTCGCAACCCCAGCGAGAGTGCCGAACGACTCAACAGCCTGGATGTATCCTGGAACTTACGCATATTTTAGGGCCACTCGCCGGTGCACGCACAACGGTGGAAAGATCGCCGGATGTTGGCACGCGCGTCCTCCTTCGAGAACCAAAAAATACGCGGCCAAAGTTATTCGCTTGGGCGCGTATGAAGACAGACGTACGGGACCCTGGATGTCATCCAGTTATGAGAGATACCAGGGGAATTCAATTTTACATCCTCTCACTTGACCCACCAAGGATTTATCATTGATTGGCCAACTGATTGTAACGGTAACTCGCACTTTGGATGGCTGACAGAGAGCCTTCAGACGCTGATCAATTGGCTGGCCTTGGCTGCTAATCCATTCATCTGGCAAGTCCGTTCGAGAAGCAGAAACGGATCAGCACTTACAATCCTAATTGAAATCGGTAATGAGAATTGCCACACCCACTGAATTAGGATAGGTTTAACTCAGCCATAACGCAAGTCACCCGTCATCCGAAATGTCCAAACCATTGAGCCCCCTGGTACGTTAAAGCTTCGGACATAAACATGACTCTATATACTCGGGTGCAACCTGCCAATACGCTAGCAGCCATAAAAATCAAGAGCTTATGGTAGTTGGGATGAAAAAAGAAGCCCTGTTGGTAACAAGCCCTCAGAAGAGCTACCAACCGCAAAAGGACAGAGAGGACAGCCTCATCCCGGATTCATAACGGACTTGGAGCTCCAGTAGGGTTGTCGGGCCGCTTCCTCCGTGCGTCGGGTAATGAATTTAGCAGCGTAATTTCCGTTCCGTAACTCTCAGGAAGCTCCACACCTTGATGCAACGGAGAATAAAGTGGAAGACTGGCTGGAGTTCGATGAGGTCAACCAATCTGAGTTCCAGCGAGGATTGATGGTATAGGATGCGATCAGGATACGTCGCGAGTTCAACTAATCAAAGCTGTTGATGGCTTCGTTGCCCTTCGGTGCCATTGATGCTTCAGTTGTTCTTCGCTACAGTGCTGGATGATTTGGGATCTACCAACGATGCAGGTCATCATTCATGGAACAGCGGTTTTTTGCGCAAATGGGTACTGGTGCAACTGATGATTCGAATGTCATTTTCGATCTGTTTGGTTACTGCAGAAAATAATACAAGCGGGTAGAAATCGGCTCGCGTGATTCAGAAAAATAGTTGTCATATGAAGTACATCCAAAATTACAGTAGCGGTGTATGTATGCCGTAAGGATCTTGAGATGGAACTAACAGCCTAAAAAAGAACTAAAGAACCCTGGATCAGAATTCAAAAACTCTGAAACAGAACTAAAAGCCTGAGATGTAAAAAAAAAAACTAAACTTCCGAACTGTTCATTGATTAGGTATATCAGGTGAATTCTGTGATACTAGGAACCTTTTGATTTGTTCGATTTTGGGGACCGTCGTTCTCGTAACTTTCCTTATACCGTTCGGACTCTTTTACCCTAGTCCCTAAGTTTTTCTCGGTGAATTTCAAAATCGCCGAAGTACGTTGGGGAAGTTGATGGCTGCATGATAGAAAGACGTTTTTTTCTCTTCTTGGAGTTCCAAATCATTAGACCAGTTTAATGAAAATGGAAAGCTATGGCTAAGATAGCAGTTTTTATGAGCCACAAAATGGCCGAAGACCAGTACTCCTCAAAGCAACCCAAACAAACCCAAGCAAACTCAGAGCACAAATTTTTGGTGCTCCTAATTTTCGTTACCTACGTTTGTAGGGAAATAATTGGGTTCGCGAACTGTAGCATGTTGTCGATGACATCAAGTGTCTGTCGATATCCTATAATGAGTAACATTCTTTGCGGTAAAGGCTCTTTGCTTCCCTGAATACTTTTTCGTTCCAGCTCTTTTCAAAGCGAAGACACCAGGAATTAACATAAATTCTGCAACTTTATAATCTCCGTGAGGCTCAAGTGGCTCGCGCCAAGATATTATCGGTCCAGACATGCCAAGACTGAGTAAACTACGTGGTAGAGACACAGGGAGGGAGAGGGAGGTTGGAAAGGGAGGAAAGAGTCTCTCTCGCAGCTCATACGTACAAGGGGCAAACGAGCGAAGCGTGCGCTTCTCGGCAGGTGTTGGTATGCGAAATTATCACGTTAAGAGGCACGAGAGTGTCGGCATTTTTCATCCTTTAGTACGTCAGTCCCAAAACACTACATACTCCCTCAACTGAGCTGTTCCCTCGTATAATTTCAATTTGAATGAAGCTCGCTCGTCATTTATCTTTTTTCTATTCAAACGCTTCACCCACTGACGTCAGGTCAAAATTGCAACTTCGAAACTTTGCTCGACATCAGTACTTAGGAAAGGTGAGATACGACGCAATCGAAATTGTCGTTTCGTATTAGACTTGGGTAACTTCGATCATTCACGATCACTTAAAAAATCATAGATAAGTTGTCTCTGCTCGTACGACTCATTTATAGAAAAGTAAAATGGACCCAAACAAGGTTCCTTGATCTTTGAAACCTTTGACCCTTGACCCAGAATCTTTGAGGATGTTCTTTAGTGGTTCTCGATTTCTCTGAGGATGTCTTTGAGGCTATTCGGTCCTAGACTCTTTGAGGATGTCCTTTTGACGTTCTTAAGTTCTTTGAAGATGTCTTTGAGTATGTTCTTTCGAGATGTTCTTTTGAGGTTCTTGAGTTTTTAAGAGTGCCTGTGAGGGTGTTCTGACGCAGAATTTTTGAGGATGCTCTTCAAAGATTTTCTTTTCGGGTTCTTGAGTTCTTTGATGATGTCTTCGAGGATATTCTGACCCACAATCTTTGAGGATGCCTTTAAAGGCGTTCTTTTGAGGTTCTTGAGTTCTTTGACGATGTTTTTCAGGATGTGCTATCCCAGAATCTTTGAGGACATTCTTCAAATATGTTCTTTTGAGGTTCTTGAGTTCTTTGACTATGTCTTTGAGGATGTTCTGACCGAGAATCTTTGAGGATGTTCTTTGAAGATGTTCTTTCGGCCTTCTTGAGCTCTCCGAGGATGCCTTTGAGGATATTCTGACCCAGAATATTTAAGAATGTTCTTTTAAGGTTGTTGAATTCTTTGATACAGAATCTTTAAGGATGTGCTGACCCAGAGAAGATCTTGAATCAGATCGTGCTTCGTCTCTTCCTCGACACATTATCGAATCGTCAAAATCTTTTCTTCCTCCAACCAGGAATTTTCTGAATGAAAGAGCGAAAAGCACAAAAAAGAAACGTTTATATATAAATATAATACATAGTTCTCGGAGCAGAATGAAAAATCTTCTCATGGCACGCCGAACAGGTAGGTATTCAGTTTCCATTGAGATCCGCTACACACATATAAATACGTCCACGACAGGTAGAGCGAAAAATGTTGGTTCAGTTTGTGTCACGTCAGTGGCAAGTTTCGGATAAAATAAAAACGAGGGTTGAATGGTGTATGTATACGTGCGGTATAATAGAATACAGCAGGTACAGGTATCCCATTATGAAGTGGAGAAACGTATAGTGAGAGAGGCGAGAAGACCGCGAGAGGAAGGATATACCGACAGGCACAAAAATAGATTAATGTATGCAAAAATCTTTCGAGGGGAAGAGAAAGCGAGAGGGAGAGACGGAGGGAGACCTCGAAGGGATACTTTTTCCCACCGGAACAAGTGAGCCGGGCGAGAGGTAGCGAAGATGGGGGCATCACCAACGGTGAAACGCTGAAGGGGCAAAAAAGGTAAATCTGTGAGATGAGCGGCTATAAGGTTCTCGTGTTTCACCTGTGCCCGAGAATCTCTCGCGCATCGTTTATATGTACCCCATATATCCATATATATATATAGTTACCATATCCATCTTTTTCTTTTTCATACCGCGCTCGCGCCGACTATATCCTGCCCCTCCTGCACAAGAATACGTATATATGGTGATGTAGGTATGTGTATGTGAGAACATCCTGGGACCGCGTGGACCTTAAGGCCGAACGGATCCTTTCCCACAGGACCACAGAAGGACCAGACGTTCGCCTAGGATCCTTCGAGGGGGTTGTTTTTTTCTTGGTGTTTGTTTTCTTCTTTCACGATTTCCTGCTCCTGGGCCAATATTATCGAATCGATCTCTCGAAATGGATCTACACCTCGAGCACCAGGGACAACGAGGCTTCATCGATGTTCGATTGGGTCTTTGGGTAAATAGGGAGTTCGACGACCGGATGGGAACGGATCGGGACGATTCAATATTTAAAAAGGAAACATTTAATTACTGTCGATGACCGAGCGGTGCGGGTGGGCCGATCTCGCTTCGAGGCCGCTACTCGGATGGGTGACCGCTTGGTACTGCAGTACAAAGGGCTTATTGGGCTTATGATGTGGCCAATTGTGTAGGTGGCTAAGTGAATAACAAACTGGAAGGGAATTTAATAATATCCCATGTACTTTGGCTGATAAAGTAGACGGCCAGTTCAATAACAAACCAAAAGAAATTCAATTACTTGCTATATACTATGTCCAACAATGTATATGGCCAATTCAATGACAGACCCAACCAAAATTCACCAATTCGCCGTTTATCACGATCAATAATATGTACGACCGTTTAAATAATAAGCCCGAATAAAACCTAATTATTTGCGATATAGTATGGCCAATATATATGGTAAATTAAATTTAAAAATCTAAACAAAATTCGATTATTTGCCATATATTACATCGAAAAATATTTACATCAATATCTTGGTCAATTTAACGACAAAATCAAACGAAATTCAAGTTTGCCATATGATACGGTCAATAACATGTATGGCCAAGTAAATAATAAACCTATAATCTAGAAAACTCGTGGAAACCCAAACAGCATGCAAATTGTGCTTCATATTACGTTACAAGCCCGATATACAAAGATCATCATCAATTTATATTTTAAAAAGTAAATAAAAATCAAGATCCTTTTATAATTAATAAAAATCCAGAACAGTTCATGATAAACAAAACTTTAGATCGATTTATGATAAATGAAAGTCTTGCACGATTTATGATGAATAAATATATAGGTCCATTTCTAATCAATGAAATTCTAGATCCATTAATAATAAATAAAAATGTAGATCCATTTTTAATGCTATTATAGATAATAAATGTAATTCTATACAATAGAAATCAAGATCCAATTAGTATAAACAAAAATCTAGATCACTTTATAATAAATAAAATTCTCGATCCATTTATAATAAATATAAATCTAGACCAATTTGTAATAAATAAAAATCTAGATCCTTTTTATCTGAATTTTCTATCGATATCCTATCGAGTGCACGGAGTCGCATTGGTTTATCGACATCCTCGTATCCCGCAAGAGCATAATTGCGTACGCGCGCGCGTGTGTGTGTGTGTGCGTGTTCAGTGTGTGCTGCGGAGGCTGAAAGCCCACGACTATTATATGCGCAGCTCATCGTTCTCCCTCCTCTCGCGACGGAGACTCGACTGCGCGAGCGCGATAGATCTCGTTTGCTCCGCGGAGAATCGCTTTCTCGTAACCTCGTGAGAACTTTGCGGAGGTGCGCGAGCATGTACAGCGATATCCGCGGCACCGTGTGCCGTAGCTCGCGCATACTCTCCTTTCCTACCCTCCTCCACCCCTCGCCCCTTTTCCGTGTGCATTTTAACGGAATGCACAGAGAGGGTGCCGGTGCAACGGCGACGCGATATTCCGATCAACGAATACTTACTTCGACGTGGTACTCGAAGTAAGAAAAAGAAAACGAAAATCACTGCATGCTTGATTGAGAACGGAAAAAATATATACATATATGTATGTTTATTTATAAATAGAACTATAATTTAAAAATAAAAAATTATTGATACATTTTCGATAAGGGTTGTGGGCACAACTTTGAGAATATTGTTTTGTATTAATTCGAAATATTCGAAAACTGATGCATATACATTTATTGTCAACAGTAGAAGATTATTAGTTTGGGAAATATTATTCCAGTTATTTAACGACTTAACTGGTTATGCATAGTTGTAACAGTCGAAAGCAGCTCATTGTTTGGGATTTTTTAATAGAAAATTGTGATGACATATTTCCACAAAAATTAGGTATTTGAAAAAGTATCATCTGGAGCACATTTTGTAATTTTTTTGTGTAAAAGTATTTAATTATCATCGACTTACAGCCGATGTCCGGGAAGTATCTCTCAAAAACGTATGTTCCAGTGAGCCCCTCCCAACAAGGTTATCTAATATAAGAAAATCAAATAGATTTCGTTAGTATATTAGTTTATCCTATGACTAATCAAAGGAATTTCCGAAATATAAAATTGAAAAAAATGGCGCGTATTCAAAGCGACAATCTTCATTTGTGCGAAAAAATTGGCATTTTTCGTTCATCAAATTGAAATTATACATCGGGAAAAAAAATCCTTAGATCACATACTAAATTTTTACATCTAGAAGAAATCCTAAAAAAATCAGAAAAATTGACGCAGTACTTTTTGAGAATTTGCTCACCGACTTTGAAAATATACTTTCGAGAAATAAGTGTTCAGAGTTTCGAACGACGCTGCAAGCGTTTCGACGTGCGTCCATATACTATCCTATAAATCGGTCAATTTTGATCCGACCGCATTGGAATTTTTCGGGAACATTTTTGTAATTTTTAACTTTTACAACTAGGCAAAACCCCTTAATGAGCTTTCTCAATGTGAGAGGGCGGATAAGCCCCTTTTCAGAGGCCCAAAGGGTCTGCTTGCAGCCCGAAAAGCGAGTCAGCCTTCTATATTTTTTTTTTGCGAGAGCGTCAGGATGTCGAAGTCAGCATTTTACACATAATGAATACGTACTCTTGCTAAATTTGATTTTTTTTTAATTGAAAAATATTGATAAACCATGGACTTATTATTATTTAAGGGGCCAGTCCACTTTGAAAATTTTATAAAATCGAAAGCCAGCTAGACTTGAAGAAATCGACGATGATGAGCAATCAGAAGAATGCCGATTGGGTTTAGGTAAGAGTTTTTCATGGTATAAACTTCAAACGTGTTTTTCTCTTAACAACGTTTTCAAAATCTAGCTCCATCGTATCTGTAAAACTGATAAACCGATTCTCTTGAAATTTGAACCACATATTGTAAACATGATTTGCAACAAGATGACCCTCGTTGGTTGTAAAATTTTGATTTTTACTCTTATTTTCTTGCGAAAAACTGCGAAAAAACGCGTTTTTTGCTTTTTTCGTTTTTCATCTGCCATTTTTTTATTTTTTGATAATACTTTATAATCGAGGGTCATTTTGTAGCTGTCGTCATACTGAATCTAATGGACTTTGATATTTTTGGTTTCAGACAAGGCATTGCCGATTTGTGATGGAGCTATCTAGCCCACCTATCTTTGAGGTGTTACGTTAAACTACAATTTTTATACTTGAAAATGAATATTTTTTTTTTTATGTATTTCAAGACGTTATTTACCCAACAACTTTTATATTCATATCTTTTATAAAATCCTCAAAAAAATCGCGAAAATACCCTTTTTTCGTGGCTCGAAAGTGGACTGGCTCCTTAAACAAAGTGCCGCTGTTGCTGCATGGCCAATCAGGCAGGTCGTTCTGTCAACCAGGCCGATCTGAAATGAATAATAAAAATGTACCTTTACTATAATGATAATATTTTCGTACGACCGGATGCTATTTCAAATCTATGGAAATTACGAAAATGGCAGGCTGTCGGGAAAAAAAAGTTCAAATTTCGACCAAAAAATAAAACAATAAATCATTTATTATTAACAAGTGGATAAAAATATTTAAAAATCGTCAATGAATCCTGCAATATATATATATATTTATGTAAACCGGAAAATTGGCGTACAATCACTGGCATGATAAATAATTATCGACCTTGATGATTCTGGCCACCTAAAAAAAAATCCGCGGCAATTTCCACCCCGCCATAAATACGATGATTTTTTCTAACAGTTCAAAGTTTCGTATAATGCCTTGCATCTCTCACTCGAACAAACCCATCTCCCGAGAATGTCCTCACATCGCTTGAACCCTAATTGAACTGAATTCAGCATCGATCAAGGCATCAAAAGTCTCAGCCAGCAGCAAAAATATTACGGAGCATAAAAAACCAAAGTAGAGCAGGTGTTTTTTTGTGGAATCCAAGCTCTGTTAGGCAGGGCAATTTTTTTATCGTGGCAATCATTTCTTTTTGCAATTACGCGATTGTGGGTCGAATTGGACAACCATGATGGTGAATACAGCGATCTAATGGGCCGATTGATAAATGTTTTCTCGCATAGGTCGAAAGCAGAACGAGGCTGCAAAATAATGGAAGAAAATAAAGAGTTAATAATGATACTTGCATCAACTGCAAGGCGATTGTCAATTTAATCTGGGAATCTTTTTGCTGTTGGGGCCTCGTAAAGCCCGTGCACGTTTTTATTGATACTCAAAGATATATATGGGGCATTCCAGGTTAACTCACGTGGTCATCGGCCTGACCCCCTCGGATTCAGTTGAAAAATATTTTTCGAGCATATTTTGGTCCAAAAAGCGATTTTTTCCAGATTTTTATCACTTGTTTTACCCTATAAAATAACTTTTTTCCACAACTTTTGAGTAAAAATGAATTTCAACCAGATTGCCAATACCGAAATTTTTTCATAAAATCTATAACTAAAAACAAATATTTTCATCATAGTTTGAGAGTGGGCCGAGAATAATTTATATTTTGTGTAAATTACAGACAAATTTTTGTTTCCACATTTTGAATATTAAATATATCAATGATGGTTCCTTGTTGGAAAAAAAAAGAAAAATAAATCATACCTTGGTGAAACCATTTTTTTCCTATATTTCGAGAGGAAGACGCTGAAAATTCACCTAATAATTAAAATAACATTGAAGAAAGCTATTTTAGTTTAAACAAACCATACATTTATCATACAAAGTCAACAAAATTGACAGTTCAAGTATAAAGAGAACTTTCTTGTTCTACTGTTATCTAAAAAAAACTTTCAATTAACGGGAGAATCCGAATTTTTTTATGGGATGACAAAGAAAAGTGATCTTTCACAATTACTGTACCATGTGCATCGGGGATTAAGCAGTGAACTTTTTGCAGATTTTTCCCCTTACGGACAATTTGAAACGATTGCTCGATAGCTGGTTTTTATTTAGCATAAAATTCTACACTTGAATACTGAACAGTTATATTTGGAAGTCGACCAGCTTCGTTGGCAAAATCACATAGTTCTGTTGCAGTTGTTATTTGCTAATCACTCCAGCGCTGTAGACGTGCTCTTGCAGCTTTCCTTTTGACAGTTCCGCCAATTCCATCGCATGCATCTTTGCTATGCGCAGTAGCAAAGAAATGCCACTCCGCTTTGATACCGTCAGTTTTTTCATGGCCACACAAATTATCGATATTTTTGTAGTAGCTACTCAAATAGCTTTTTTCAATGTTATTCTAATTATTGAGTGAATTTTCAGCGTTTTACTCTCAAAATGTTGGGAAACATTTTTTTTACCAGGATCAGATTTATTTTCCTTTTTTTATTTCCTACAGAAAAGCATCATTGAAATATTTTAATTTTCAAAACATGACATTTTTTCTTTAATAAAAAAAATGCTCGGCCCACTCTCAAACTTTAATGAAAATACTTGTTTTTAGTTCTAGATTATATGACAAAAAAAGTAGAATTTTAAACCTGGTCGAAATTCATTTTTACTCAGAAGTTATGGAAAAAAGTTATTTTATGGGGTAAATCAAGTGATAAAAATCTGAAAAAATAACCTCTTTTTTGGACCAAAATATGCCCGAAAATGTCGTCAACTGAATCCGAGGGGGCAGGCCGATGATCACGTGAGTTGGAATGCCTGGAATGCCCCATACATATATATATATATATGTGTGTATGTATACATGCCTGTGTATGTATGTGTATATATATATATATATGTACGAATAATGTCTCTCATGTGTTCCTTAAATAGAGATCTGAAATCTGAGTAATCTATTAAACTCTATCGGTTGCATTCGATCCGTAGCCAGTCGAATGTGGGATACGGCTGTGTTACTTCGTTGACACGCTCGTTCCAATTCGATCGAAAGATCGTGCATAATTCGAGACGATTCACCTTTCCAGTAATTCACCACATGGAGATCGGACCATTATCTTTTTGAATCAGCCAGATTTTTATCGAAATTTGTTTCAAGCTGGCTTTTTCGCTGCACTACACTTCCGGTAATTTACTTCCTTATTTCCTGGTGTCATCAATGGACGAACTATTCCCCCAAACAACAACCACACAGATAACACTGTACGATTGTTAAAATCACTGCCGTCTGGAGCATGTCTTGGTTGAAATAGAAAAGGAAAACAATTGGACAATGATTGACAAAAAAAAATCCTCGGGAGACGAATCGGTTCGCCTGTTACTAACGCCATGACAAAGCGTCGTGGATTGTAGAGGTATATTTTCATCGAGCGTCTTATCTTAACGGGCGATTGAAAAATATTGCAGAGAGCGAGTGCAAGTATCGATTGAAACGATCGCGATTTAGCCATCGGCGAAATGTTGCGTACAGAGAATTTTGCGAAGGTACGTGATAAATATTATGCTTATATCGGTTGCATCACTAGACATTAGACATTTGAGAACTCCTATGAGCATTGATTTAAAAAAAAGTCAGGGACAACATTTGAAGGGTTGTTCACGATCGATAATTCATTCGTTCCAGTTTTTTTTACTAACCCCTTAACCTCCCTATTCCTCTGTTTTTTAAACAAAGCGCAAGCGACTTCTTGTATTACGAAATGAAATGAAATAAATAAAATAAAATATAATAAAATATAATAATAGCGGAAATGGAGTAAGGGGGCGCGTAAAAGGGGAAGGAACATGATTGTTCAAATATTTTTAATAAATTAATAAAATAAAATAATGCATTCGATAAAAAATTCAATAAAAAGAATTTTTCATTGAATGACATATTCAGTTTTGTAGTTGTGGAACTGTAAATGTTAAAATACTTTAAAAAATTAAAAAATTAATAAAATAAAAAAGAAGGAAATAAAATAGAATTAAAAAAAGCATTCGACGAAATTTGTTATTAACAATCATTTTTCATGGCACGTGTTCAAAATGATTCCAATTTCTCGTACGGTTTCCGAATGATGCCTGGACCCTGAGCATCGTCTCGTTTTCGAGTGTCTAATTTCTACTGACTCACCCTATATGCATACAAATATCATTAGTTCTTTGGCGTCTAATCTGAATCTATATCTTTTTCGCTCTTTCGTATAGGTCTTGCATATTTGTATGGCACCTTTTCCCTTCGACGGGGCTCTCCTGCTTGTCGAGTGATTAGCCAGTCACCCAAGATCGTTCAAGATCCATATACCTCTATACGTGCACGATATATCCTCCTATCGCTGTCTTCGCCGCAGTTTCTCACGTGGGAAAGTGGAAAAGATCTTGATATACAGCCTTCGATATATGTGCGAGAATATATATATATATATATATATATATATATATATATATATATATATATATATATATATATATATATATATATATAAATCTGTGGACGCTGCAGGCAACATGGCTCGGTTGAATTTTTAATTATTTATTCGACACCTCGAACAAAAAGAAAGAGAAATCTATTTCTGGAAGAATTGTTTTTTGCGACGAGTATATTGTAGTGCTGTGAATAATCAAATCATGTGGAAAAGCACGAAATCATTCTGAGCCATTGAGGCAAAAGTTTATCGACATATAGATCAGAACTTACATTCCTTCTTTTTCAATTTTCTTTTTTTATGCGATTTTCCCACTCTCGTAAACACGCGTCTTATTTTTGGCCAATGGCAGTAGAAATTTTATCTTAGAGAGACTCCGAGCCCCGAGGCTGAGGTTCACTTCGAAAAATTTTTACTGACTTTTCTTTTTCCGCACGGTTAGGTTTTTTAAAAACAATTCAGTTTTCCCGAAAATTCGTTGTAAGTCGACAAGTATGAGGCTGAAAATAAAATATTAACGGCACAAATAGGTCGATTCAAATTTAAATGATTAAAAATTGTGAAAGTTATTTAAAAATTATACATTTTTTCAAAGTTTACTAAAAAATTATAAAATATTATAATAATAAACTGTAATTAGTGAATACATCGAATCATAATTATTTAGGAAATATTTTTGTATAACTTCTTCTGTTCCACTTTCAGGTGATCAAAAGAACGTGGCTCGGAATGTCGCCATTCGAAAATTCGTTTTGTACAAGTTCGTATAAGTTTTAGTTATTTACTTATAACATCGATCCGAGAGTGTCGAATGGAAAAAAGGATCTTAAGGGGGCGATACCTTTAGGCGAGGATAAAATTCATAGTTTTCATGTTTTTTTTAACGAAAGATTTCTTCACCACTTTCGATATTTAGGGAATGTTTCTTTACTACTTTTGGCAGTTACATGCAACTTTTTTATTAATTTATAAAAATGGCGGAGGTATGGCACGGTCTTCAAGATTTTTTGTTCATTAACACTCATACGCAGATTATGAACCAAGAAAAAGTGAAAAATGTTGAAAATCGATCAAATGGTACGCTTTGAAACAAAAAGATTGAATTTTCCGAATAAAATGGCTACATTTTGCAAAAAAAAAACATTTTTTTTAATATTTAAAAATATTTAGGGTCATGTTTTAGACAATAAGGTTAGAAAGATTTATACCAAATTTTATGAGAATGGGTCGATGAGGTTTTAGCTATACGTCACGCCAGTTTCGAAAATGCAGTTTAGAAGACCGTGTTATACCTCCGCCATTTTTTAAAATGAATAATAAAAGCGCACCACATAAAAGCCAAAAGTGGCAATAAAATATATGGTAAGTCTCAAAAATGAAGAAATAATCTTTCCTTTTAAATTTTTAAAATGAAAAAAAGCACATTTTTTCCTCGTCTAAAGGTATCTCCCCCCTTAACTTATGAGAGAAGTGACGTAGCTTGTTCCTTATGTCCTAGAGGACGGAGGACAGGTGCTGCGGAGGTTGATGTATTTATATATATATATACGGTCCATGAGACCCCATGGGAGCTGCATGGGCCTGCTCGGAGCTCGTAGAGCCCGAGAATTGCCGGAGTGCATGTTAGGGGGGCTGAGAAAATCTGTCGGGATGGACCACCTTGCGGTCACTCTCGATGCCATGGGAAATACACAACCCCTCCAAAATGCACTCCTCATTGTCAAATTTCCACTGTACATAAATGCGGAGAAGAATTTTTTTCTGTGAGATTCGACATTCCTGTGCAAAATTCTCGAAAGAAAAGTCCGCTCGCCGTCGACGTTTCCTTCCGTTCGACATAACAGAAGAGACGAACGAGTGAGATTTTTCCGTGGAGTTCACAAAGCGACGAGAGAAAAAAAAATGTCCCCCTCTCACGTGGAAATGGACGACGAATGCTTTTCTCACACGCGTATAATACACTCGTTTCTCGAAGAGGCAAGTGAAAAGCGTGAAATTCTTGACAACGCCGTTTGAAGGAAAATATGTCAATCGTGAGGCAAACTCGATTGGCGATCGTCGTGGCAATTTGTTTTAGTTATTGGACAACGAAGAATTTCGAGAGCAAGAGTTTTTGCTTTATTCATTTAGTACAGTCGACATTTTATTTCCAGTTACTTGGTGTGAAAGCATTAAATAGATATTTATTCAATATAAATGTTTAATAAATTATGAATATATAAAAAAATATTCTAAAAATCTATACATCTTGCCTAAATAAAAATGTATTCCAAGTAGAAATAAATGTTGAATAAATAAATTGATCAAAGTTCTAGATCAAAAGCCTCGCGACTGCCTTAATTTTCAAACCGCTCAAGAAGATAAGCAAACGTTCAGTACTTTACAATTAATTACACTACAATTACGTTGTAAATGACTGTAATGTTTTCCAAAAAGTTTCCTCCATACATAAATAACCCACACAAATATCTATAACATTCTGTACCTTTTTTTTCATCGTACTTTTGTTTATGACACCTGAGAGCAAATCAACGCTTGGTGAGAAGGCGTGCAATACGACTGCACATTAAAAGTTTTATAATTTTTCAATGTAGACTTCAATTAGTCAATCGATCCCACATTCGGCATACATGCTTGAAATAATCCAAGTGATAATGCATCTAATTTGTATCGCTACAGCATTTCTGCAAGATTTCCATACATCCTTAAGGCGAGGCACCACTGTGATAGATTTAAAAAATCGGTCTTTTTTGCATTTTCTCAAAGTATACATATTTTTGAATATATGAAGAAAAAAATTGAAGTTGAAATATTGAAAATTGACCAAGTTACAAACGATTTAGTGTGGGCAGGTAGCGCAACGATTTACGTATACTAAAACTTTCGACAAAATTTAAAAAAAATCGCCAAAATTCCACTTTTTTTAAAACTGCCATTTGGCGAATTTTTTTTTCTTTCAACAAACGGCTACGTCCGACGAGAACAAAATTTGCATCGATTATACAACTTTTTCCTTTAATTTTTTACACCAACCATTGAAAACCCTCCATTATACCTCGCTGACGTATTTAATTTTTTATTTTTTAGAATAAAAATTGACACGAACTAAGTTCAATGTACGCTTAATAACACATATTTTTCCCAAGTGCCGAATAAACAATCTAGTAGACATCAAAAATCGGAAAAACGAACATTGTTTGGGCGAGTCCCAGTGTTATCCTCTCTTGCGTAACGAGGGTGGGATATGAGTGACAGGGATAGTATCGAAAAATCTAATAGGATATATATATATATATATATATATAATAAAATAAATTAAATAAACCAACATCTATTGAATGAATTAACTCTTTTCCCGTTATTGGTTTTTATCCATGTACCTCCCGGTCTAACCTACCGACTGCCCTGATCACAATAATTCACTACTCTCACAATCAATACCGCAGTCGTTTTGCAATATGGGTTCACAAAAAAAAACTTTTCGCCCTTTGAATCTTTCTCATGATATGCGCTTTCTATTCCGTGCAACACAAGACATTCCTCCACTGGAAAAAAGAACAATAACAAATCAAATGGTGTAACCACCTTAAATTGAAAAAAAAAAACATCATCGCTCTCAAGACAACGATTTTTCCATTCGTGTCGAGGTAAAAGAATGGAGCTGATCAGGGCTGGGTCAGGATATAATGGCGTAATGCATATAATTTCGTATAAGAAAAAAAAACCAACGAAAAATTAACTCGTCAGGGTCGATTTGACTAATTGAAAATCAAAATTCGTTATTTGCCATGCTCGAGTATCGTGCACTTACAAAATGTATTTGTCTATAAATACACACACACACACACACACACACACACACACACACACACACACACACACACACACACACACACACACACACACACACACACACACACACACACACACTTTTTTATATATATATATATATATAATGCACGCAGTATCGACGGCACGAAGGTAATCTTCTCGTCGTTCACCTGATCCTCGTATCTTGTTCGACGACCCGAGAAAGAAAGAGACGGCAAGAAGGGACCCGGACTAGAGGAGTCTTAATATAATAATATACGCTCGGCGTATTATGGCAGGACGTGATTATACAGCGGGCAAAAACGTAACAAGGCAATGCGGCGTGATTTTCTTTTCTTTTCGATCGGAGCTAGAGGGGAATCCCCCACCCCCTTGAGCCAGCGTGCATTTCACCCCTCGACACTCGCCCAGGCACTTTGTTCCTACTCGACAAGGCGCGAGATCGAGTATCGGAATTTCGTGATTTTTACCGCAATCAAAAATTTATTAACGGTCGCCGGAGGTTGTCACGGGTCGAGGATAATTTTTATCACGATTTTCGATGCTACTTGCGAATGTTACTCCGAAACGAGATCACGCCGAGGGAAATTAAGTGTTTGAATCAACCAAACGCGGTATTGTTATTTGTTTATTATTTTTTCGAATATTCATACAATGTATTTTTATTCATTTATTCGAAAATAAATAATTAAAATGTTCAATAAACATTCCCACAGAGAATTATAGAATGAAAATATGTGTTCATTTTATATAAAATCTTATTATCGCCGAATGTATTATAAAAGTATAATAAAAGTATTAAAATTTAATATGTAATAGAAAAATGCTGTATTTTTATACTTTTTACTATACTTTCATAATGTATTTAGTGTTAATTAGATTTTGTTCAA
Organism: Ophion slaviceki; assembly: GCA_944452715.1. Taxonomy (NCBI): domain Eukaryota; kingdom Metazoa; phylum Arthropoda; class Insecta; order Hymenoptera; family Ichneumonidae; genus Ophion; species Ophion slaviceki. Next base: position 6,023,595 of record OX101795.1, on the reverse strand, counting down.
ATTAAGGAACCATCACTGTGTAACGGGTCGCAAAATAGCTGATTTTCGCGATTTTTTATGGTTAAAATACGCTAATTCGTCGGGCTTTTTTATGTCAAATCAAAGCACTCATAAAGAACAGAAAATAATTTTTTAAACGTTTATTTCAATTTTTTAACACTTTTTTTAACGGTGGAAAATGTCAGCGAAAAAAACGAGTCCTCACCTCACGGCTAATTGTGGCCGTAAATATTATCTGAAACAAAATTTGTGAAAATGTTATTAATCAGTACACTGAACAAAAAAATTCGTTCATTCAACCAAAATTCAGTTGGTTTAAGGCGTTACCCCCACTTGTAGCGCAAAAAAGGCGATTTTCATGAATTTTTTTAAAGAAAACTACAAAACTTTTTTAATCGATCAATATACCATCTTAAAGAACACATCTTGAAGAGCTTTCAGTAATTTTTTTATTGAAAAATATTACATTGTTTAGTGGCAAATGGCCGTCAATGAAATAATGTTTTTATATACACGGTTTGCGGCGATCAACATTGCGGCGAAGTGGATCATCTGAAAAAAAAATGCCGATGGATTTAGTCAAATATAAGTATAAACTAGTCTTTAATAGAAGGATTTTAAAAAATATTCATTTTTCACAAAATGGCGGACAGTCAAAGTTAATGGTTCGATTTTAACGAAAAAAACGGCCGTTTTTTGGCTATAAAACGGCCATTTTTTTCGAAAAAAAAAAATCGAACGATTAAAGACTACATTTTTATGTATTAAATAAGCCTGCACAATTTCAAGAAGATCGGTTCATTAGTGTTCGAGTAATCTTGCGCACCGACTTCAGAAATGCCATTTTGAGAAAAACGCGTTTAAAGTTTCAATTTCAGTTTACATGAAGAAAATATTTTTTTTTTGTAAACTTACATAGAGTCATCTATTCCGGGCCCATACAGAAGTATGGGCCCGGATACTTATACTTCAAAAAAAATGCAATAAAAAAAAATCGATTTTTTCAAAATCGCAAGTGGGTGTAACCCCTTAACAAAATGTATCTTTAAATACGTTCAACTTGATTTTTGATTGGCAAAACAAACGTTTTGTTAATCTAACTGATAGTTTTAGTGGCGTGAACTGTAGCTTATTGAGCATGTCTGAGCAACTGTTAAAACAACAAAATTTCGAGACAACAAAATCCATTTTGCACATTCAACGATTTCTTTTTCTCAGTGTATAACAGCCGCTATCTTGCTATGGAGGCTTCTTTAAAATCAAAATTGACCAAATGGCGGCGATTTGAAAAAAAAAAGAATCGAATTTAGCCTATTTTATTCGACAGTTTTTCATTAAAAAAAAATATGTAGATTTCAAAGAAAAGCTTCCATCGCAAGATAAAGAATACCGTGAAGAATTTTTATTTCGCGCTTAAACTTGTTCAACTTCAAACGCGTTTTTTCTCGAAACCACGTTTTCCAAGTTTGCGGGAGTGCTCCTACACGCCCTAGACGAGCAATCGTTATGCAATTTGGCAAGCACGTATGCAACAAACGTCTTCATTAGTTGAACTAGAATTATCCAAAAAATATTGAAACATTTTTATTTTATGAACAAAAAACTGCAAAAATGTTTGGTAAAAACCTAAATTTCCCCTTCGAATTCTCACGATTTTTGTATTTTCCAATTTTTCATCTTTATTCTAGTTCGACCTATGCCCAATATTGTACAAAGAAAAAATTTGTTTGATTTTTTTGCTTCTAATTTCCTGTTCAGGACTTAGGACTTCCGCAAGCGAAGAATATCATCGCCGATGCTCCGACATGCGTGGCTCCTTCCACTCCCAGTACCATGTTTTATCAAGCTTTCAAAAATATTATCATGTTCAATAAAAACCGCTTAGTAAACGTACAAAATTTCAATATTTTATATTCAATATTTGTCGCATAAATAATCGGTAAAAAATCGAAAAATCTTTGGCCCAACAAAGTAGTAATCTCCCTCAAGAGAAAGCTAAACCATCAAATAGTATATAAACTGGAACAATTTTTGGAAAATAGCAGGCGGTTAGAAATTAACCGGAAAATCGAAGTGCAGTTGAAAATGCGACCGTCAACGCAACTATGTGATTACATCAGACATCAGGCTGTGTGAATATTCATTCAACTATTCAACGATTTATTTTCGAATAAATAAAGAAAAATATATTGAATAAATATTTCGGTATAAATAAGTATAAACAGTGCTGTCTGCGTCAATTTTTTTAAATTGGACACCCACCTGAAGCATCTACGGCGGGAGCCTGGATTAGAAGCTCAAAAAACAGGGTTTTATCGCGATTTTTTTAGAAGGGAAAAAACAAGTGAGCCCAGTAAACATGGAGATATATTTTCATTTAAATTGTCTAAAAACATCGTTTCAACATGAAACAATAAATGACTGCAGATTTATCAGCATTCCATGTGCGTCTTGCCACTGCAGTCCCAAATCGGCGGGAAATATGCAGCTCGTAATTCTTGACTGAAACAAAAAAACCAATGAAATTTTCCATTGTCATATATTTTTCTTCTGGCTGAATTAAGAAAAAGCTGAAAAAATCGTGAAATTATATATTTTCTAAGGTTAAAAAAATGTGTTTAAAAAACCACTTTAACGTGCTATAAAAATTATTTAAAACTCCTTTTTCAATGACTTTTTCAATTCACTTAGAAGCGATTTTCATATTGACGAACGTAAACTTTGGTTTGATTTGCCCGCCAATTTAGAAAAATCGTGAAAATGAAAATTGGAGAAAAGGCGCTTCAAAGTTCTCAATAGGAGGAAATATCAATATGAAATATCAATCGCTTCTCTGCTTTTGGCCTTGTATCTTCGAAAATATTTACAATTGGCCTCTGTAACTTTGTGAATAGATTCTTAGACAGTTTAAATATCGATTTAAGCAACAAAAAAACCATTTTTCGGACCTTCTAATTCAGGCTCCGGTCTTAATTGAATTGAATGTATAAATCCATTGAATATCGAACAAAAATCTAATAGACTAAGATTCAAACCAAATTGTATCGTCTTGAAAAAAAATACTTACCTTTGCCCTGTTCAAAATTTCAATTATGACAAAAATACTCTTAATTTATCTCGGCTCCACTGAATTTGGCTTCAATTTATTCGAGCTCCGATTCGAATCATCAACGATTCAATTTTTTTTCACTGCACGAGCTATATCCATACGCTATAAAACGAACGTAAGATTTGGCGCGGGGTTGAGTAATCGTAGAAAAATATCTCCGTAAACGTACCTTCGTTACATTGCTTTATCGATCTCAAATATTGTTCTTATCGAACGCGAGCTTATATAATAATACCTTCATGCACGTGCATATATATGTATATATACACACGTATGTACATATATGAAACACCATGAGCATAAAATGATAATGTATATTACGTAATTGTCTTCATCTCTGCTTTGGGTTTGGATAACATCGAATTGGCTTATAGTTTATCTCGTGCTTCGACTATGTGGTTGACGACGTGATCGAAGGAAGTCGCTTTCGCACGACCGCAGTCGGTGAACTCCATATAAAATATACGCTCGCAAATATACATTTATATATAAATATATATAAATGTATGTATGTATATTGCATGTGCTCGCATCGAGTCAGAGCCGACTATCCTCGTTTCTGCTTATGGTTAGTGCATACGATGAATATATATGTATGTATGTGTGTGAATATATATATATATATATATATATATATATATATATATATGAGACAGAAAATGTCTATAAAGCCCAGCCACCTGCGAGTCTATTGCAATCCCATATAAAATATATATACAGTTATATGGGTCCTTTAACGTCAAATCAGCCTCTACGCTATTTCTAATTTTTTCACGCTCAGTTCTGCCTCAAAAGCATGCCTAGGAATAAATTCAGATTTTTCAATGCCCGGTGAACATCGGTTCTAATTTAATGCGTTACGTCTAGTTGTCACAGTCAACAACAGCTCTTTTTGTAATTTGTTAAATAGGAAATCGTGATAATATATATCTACAAAAATAAGGTATTTGAAAAAGTATCATCTGAAAAACGCTCTGCTAATTTTTTGTGGAAAAATATCTAATTATAATCTATTTACAGACGATGTCCGGGGAGCACCTTTCGAAAACGTCTTTTGCGATGATTAATCGAAGGAATTTACGAAATATTAAATTTAAAAAAAATATATATATATATATATATATATATGAGACAGAAAATGTCTATAAAGCCCAGCCACCTGCGAGTCTATTGCAATCCCATATAAAATATATATACAGTTATATGGGTCCTTTAACGTCAAATCAGCCTCTACGCTATTTCTAATTTTTTCACGCTCAGTTCTGCCTCAAAAGCATGCCTAGGAATAAATTCAGATTTTTCAATGCCCGGTGAACATCGGTTCTAATTTAATGCGTTACGTCTAGTTGTCACAGTCAACAACAGCTCTTTTTGTAATTTGTTAAATAGGAAATCGTGATAATATATATCTACAAAAATAAGGTATTTGAAAAAGTATCATCTGAAAAACGCTCTGCTAATTTTTTGTGGAAAAATATCTAATTATAATCTATTTACAGACGATGTCCGGGGAGCACCTTTCGAAAACGTCTTTTGCGATGATTAATCGAAGGAATTTACGAAATATTAAATTTAAAAAAATGCCTCGTGTTAGAAATGAATCTTGATTTTCGCGAAAAAAATTGGCATTTTTCGTTCATCAAATAGAAAGTATAGATCAGAAAGGAGAATCCTCCGATTAAATACTATATTTTTTCGTCTAGAAAAATCCCTCATAATATCAGAAGGATCGAAGGAGTTGTTTTTGAATTTTTTTTCTCGCGCATCTTGGAGAAGAAAGCGTTCAACGTTTCGACCGGAATAGCAGCCTATAAATAAATGGGATAACGAAATAGCAGCCGATGAATTTATCAATTTGTATCCGATCACCTTAAAGTCTTCAAGGAACACTTATAAGATGATTCACTATCCAAATGTATTGGATTAAAAAAGTGATTGTTCGACTTTTACAACTAGACATACCCCGCAAGTAAAAAAAAATCGTGTCCGAAGTGTAGAATGTAAAGACATAAAACGTAGCTCACGATTGTAGAGATAATTTCCTTCAGTACCTTTATTATATTATAAAAATGGAAAATATATCAAGATCAAGGCATTAAAGTATAATGAACATTTTGTTTCTGTTCAACTTTCGATCTCAATTGTGCCCAAATTAATCCCAAAAGTATTCGCATTTTTATACAGTTGTTTAAATGCTTTTTTTGGCAGCCAACAAATACTCCGAAGATTCATAAAAATAAACGAAAAGAAGTCAAAATCCGTAGCCAGGACCGTAAGCTTTTTTTATCCTCTTTTTTTACGAAGTCAAGAGTTAGTAATCCCATTTCGATGCTTTACTTTGTCAACGTGTAATTTGACTTAAAAAATGCCGATTAATTTTTCAATATATCGATTGAATCGAAAGATTCATCAATTTAAATTGAATGAAAATAACACGTGAGTTTTCGTGGAACGTCCTATATATGTGTATAAGGTACAGAGTAAATAATACTTACGCGAGCACGGAGAATAAATATGGCGGATAATAATATAAGTGCACGTTACGGGGGAACGAGGAAAGGTGAAATCGAACGCTGAAGGGGGGAAAAAGGATCAAAGACGCGAAGCTCATTCTCATCCGGAAGGGAAAGGGCGACGAGGGGGGGCTGAGGGAGGAACTGGTGGAGGAAAACTAGCTGGGAAATAAAGAGCGGAGAAAAAGTAAGGCGAAAGAAGCTGCCCCGATCAGCCACCACTTTACCCATCGCCGCCCTCTTTGTAGTCCCGCGATCTCTTCTCATGTAAATGCAACCTGCAGTCACTTCCCACGGAAGCGGAAAAACCGTCCCTCTTCCCTTTTTCCTCGCTGTCTCCCTCGTTTGGGGTGAGGATGCCCATATGACCGGTGGTAGGTTCACACTCAATATTTCTGACACATAATAACAAACCTTCTGATACTGCTGAAATTGATCCATTGGAAAATTATCATACGGTGCTTTCAATAAATACTAATTGCGCTCGGTTATTACGTGAATTACGATTATTTGCTGTATTTATTAGTTGAATTAAATTTTAATATTTATATATTATATTCTAATTTAAAATACACAAAAATGAATATAAATTATAAAATAAAATGAAATATAAATATAAGCTGCAATATTTATATTAAAATAAAAGTATTACTGTTTTCATTACTTTTTTCCTATGCAATACTCTCATCAGAAAAAAAATTTGGGTTTTTTTTCTGGCAGACTTGGGATTGCCAAGTCGGAATTGTACACACAATTAATACATAGCATTGCCAAGTTTGGGTTTTTTAAATTGAAAAATATTGCTAAACTGAAGTCATTATCATTTAAACAAAGTGCTGCCGTTGCTACATGATCTAGGGGCTTCTGGCAACTAGGGTCATCTCGAATGAAAAATAAAAAATGTACTTTTAGTATTTTTATAATGCTTTCTTATAACCGTATGCTTTTTGGAAATGTTGAAAATTGCGCAAACGGCAAGCTGTACAAAAATCCCCCCCCCCCCCCCCCCAAACAACTTTGTTAGTTTGTTACTAACAAATGGATAAATGTGTGGAAAAATCACAAAAATGGTTTTCGGTCATACGATAGAAAGTGCCATAACTATGCCCTGTCCGAATTTGGAGTGAATCGGACGAACAGACTTTGAGAAACGACTTACGCTGTTTCATAAAACGAGAAAAACCTTAAAGAAAAAGGGCTCGATAGAAGGCCGACACAAAATTGGTCACAACTCGGTCAAATTTTCCATTTCTCCATAATCTTTTCTGCAAATTAAACTTGAGACTCCAGACTATGAAAATATGCAATAAAAAAGTCGTATCTCCTTTACTCCAAGCTTCTGCAGGATCCTCAAATTGAAAGGTTATGTCTAGTTGTAAAAGTCGAAAAATCACTTTTTCGAAGCCAATATATGTTGACAGTTGTTTTTACATTTATCTCATAAATGTTCTCAGATCATCAGATGATCAGATCAAAATTTGCAGATTTAATAGGCTGTTATGTTGACGCCCGTCGGAACGCTCAAAGCATCGTTCGAAACTTTAAACGCTTTCTTTTCCGAAAGTACGTTTTCAAAATCGGTAAGCAAAATATCTCAAAAACGATTGGATCGATCTTTGTGAAATATGTAGGACTATATCCAGATGTAAAGGTGAGGTATATGATCGAAGAATTTTTTTTCGACGTTAACGACCTCCGATCCGATGTACGAAAAAAATTTGACCACCATTTTTCCAGATGAACAATTCTAGATGAACGATATTTTTTTTTAATTCCATACTTCGGAAATTCCTTCAATTGATCATACGATAAACTAATATACTCACAAAATCTGTTTTATTTCTTTATATTAGATAACCTGGCTCAGAAGGGCATTGCTCAGCGCAAAAGACGTTTTCAAGAGGTACTTCTCGGAAATCGACTGTGAATTGTTTATAATTGAATATTTTTACACAAAAAAATACCGTTTTTTTGTGCATGATACTTTTTGAATACTGAGCTGTGATACCAAAAATGAGCTGTTTTCGACTGTTACAATTAGGTGTAACCGGTCAGATATGCCCAAAAAAAATTTCAGTTATTATCGGACAAACATGTATCTAAATAAATAAATATCCTTAAACAAAAATCTCACTATATTTTTACTCAGTCGTAAACTTCTGTCAACTCGAAAAAAAATGGCAAACCCCATTCAAGATCTCGTGGAAACTGTGCAAGATTGTGTTCCCTCGTGTGTGACTTTCGAGAGGCGCACCCCTGCGAATTCTTATCCAGGTATGGAAACGGCCAATCGTGTACGCCGAAGTGGACAAGGGGAGATCGAATTCTCACAATAATTTTCCAAAGAATAAGAAGCGTACGCTTATAAACAAAGCGAATACGAATTGCAGTTGTGTCGCTGGCTCGCAGTCATCGAAACGAGGATCTAACGCACTATCAATGGAAATTTTGCATACGTGTGTGTATGTGTGTCTGCATGTGTACGTGACGATCGTCACGTCCGTAGCCACCTAATAAAATGTGAATACGCAGACTGCCAGCAAACACCAGAAAGGCCCGTCATGAATTTATCTCGAGTCTCCGTTTCGATACTGTGCAGTGGCTGATGCCGTATGTATATAGTCGTATCACAATATACAACCCAACGCCAAGACAATCGACGATGATTGCCGTTAACCGACTGCACCTCCGCCCACGCACATGGCCAATACTATATAGTTACGTTTCTCTCTCTCTCTCTCTCTCTCTCTCTCTCTCTCTCTCTCTCTCTCTCTCTCCCTCTCCCTCTCCCTCTCCTTCTCCCTCTCCCTCTTTCTCGCCCTCTCTGTCGCTGTCGCAATTTTTTTCTTCCCATTTCGATCCTCGATCACTCCAATGTCTGAGTTGCGATACACCTCTCTATCTTTGCGCAAATATCTCCCTTATTTTTGTTTCTCTTCGCCCGTTTCGCGTTCTCCCTTCGTCCTCCCTGACAAGGGACCATTTTTTGGTCACCGTGTATCCAAGAAACGAGAAATGTTTCTCTCGTTTTTTGCGATTGTTTTATCGTCCGATAAACTTTACATACGAAAGTACCAAAAAATGGCACCGAAGAATGGAGAAAATGGTCCCAAAATGGTAATTTTCCGCCTTTTCGCTGTTGCCACTTTGATCCAGTGGTCGTGCTGCAATATCATTCGTTTTCCAATGCGCAATTGTTTGATGACGAGTGTACATGCTCGCGGCAGCACGCTCAAGACAGACACATGGGGATGGGAAGGATGCGAATATTAACGAAAAGATGATTAATAGCCTTATCCCGGGCTCGATATTACTAGGTCATCGACCGAATGTGGCCAGGGAAAAAGGTATCGCGCGCGAGGCGCAAGGACTGCAGGCTGCAATGGAGAGAAAGAGAGAGAGAGAGAGAGAGAGAGAGAGACTCTGTGTTACTCTTTTTTACCACCCTCCATGGCTTCCGGTCTCCATGAGGTGAAAGAAGACCGAGAGAAAAAATGTATATGGCCGGAACACACGGGCCACCGGAAGTGCTTAGGCCTAGTCATGCTTGTTTTAATTGCCGGCATGAGTATATACGCAGGAAGGGAGAGAAATAAAGAATCTTTTCAATGATGATAAAAAATTGGGCACGTATGAACCCATTGCTCATAGAAAAATTTGTACTGACGTTTATAGACGAATGTAAAAATGCACATTCATATAGGGTAAGTCCGGGGAAGTTGGCCATAAGGGAGAGATGGCCAATGGAAATATTTCATAGAACCGCGCACTACATTTCACCTGTTACTCCTTAATTCGCTTTGCGTCGTGCGCAGATGTATGTGTACGAGCAAAAATTTGGCAAAAAAAATATTAAGTAAGTAAAATCCTTGTTAATTATTCTGTCTACAGCAAAAAAATTGAAGGGTTCATGTTTAAAATTGTGGTAATGTTATTTTGTAAAAGTAACGGTTACTTTTGCATTTCTTGAATAGTTCACGAACAGTGCTTTGTTATAACCTTAAGATTTCCCATGTATTGTTTCTATTTGTTTGCATTTTAGATGTGGCCATCTCTCCCGGGAGATTAGGAGAGATGGCCACGTACAGTCAGTGGGTGATGGCCATAGTATTGGTTGTGATATGTTCAAGTAATTAATTTCTTTCTACATTTATTTTCGATGCCTAATAAATACAAAAGAAAAGCAATTGCTCTACGACGGAGCTGGACTCAATAATTACTAAGGGGTACCTGAGTAAACGGCGAGAAAAATAGGTAAACTTCGGGAATTTTCATCTCAAAAACTAATGTTTCGATTGCATTCGGGTTTTTTTTTATTGGATATTATGTACATTGAGGTATGTTTAGGAATTTTTAAAAGTACATTCGTTCACTGGAAGCGCCGTTGTTGCGGTCAGCGTCAGACGTGTTGTTCGTTGACATCGCTTGTGGTGCCGAGGATTCCGGGCAGTCGGTTTATCTGAAACACAAAAACGCAACGGATTCTTGAAATTCAATATACAAAGAAGTTCGCCTCGTAGGATTTTTTTAAATTTTCATTTTTGACGGAATTGCGACCGTTTTAATTTAACATTCTTTTTTCGTTCGCAATTTCCGACCATTTTCGTTGCATAAAAAAGCAATGGTTCAATCGAATGAAAAACCCCTACGAGGCGAACTCCTTTGTATATTATATTTCAAGAATCCGTTTTCACGTTTCAGATCAACCGACTGCCCGGAATCCTTGGCACCACAAGCCATGTCAACGAACAACACGTCTAACGCTAACCACAACAACGGCGCTTCCAGTCAACGAATTAAGGTTGCTAGGACCTACGAAATACCTAGGAAGACCTTAGAAAGACGACATAAGAATAATGACAAAAAATGTTGCGGAGATGATTATTATGAATCTCGTCTCATCGAAGACTGGCTTTCGTGGATAGTATGCCGCCAAAATACAAAACATTAAGAATCAAAACATAGAACCAACGACAAAACCGAGAGCATAATGCTGGGTAACTGGCCATCTCACCTCCGCTCCTATGGCCATCATACCCGGATACTCCGGGAGAGATGGCCAGTCGTGATTTTCAAAAAATAGTAATTTTAACGTTGTTCTAATATGAGTTTGTTGTAATTTCGTAAATAATCTTAAAGTTAAATTTTCAAGGTTTAATTACAAATGAAGATAGGTTAAGAAACGTTTGTACTTTTATTTTGACGAATCCTTGAAAAAACTGTGGCCAACTACTCCGGACTTACCCTACATCGCTTTAACGGGTCTGCATACGCTTGGTGGCCAAAAAGCAGGTCAGTTTTCAATATTTCTTTCCGATGACAGTACTCGAATGACGTGGTCGGGACTGTACACACAATGAAGGTGGACCACCACTGTTATGGGTAAAAAATGTTTTTTTTTTACATTTTTCAAAGTATACATATACAAAAATATGTGAAAAAAATTCAAGTTAAAATATTTAAAATTGATCAAGTTACAGACGGTTAAATGAGAGCAGGTAGCGCAACCATTGACGTGTACACTGCGACCTCGATTATAGGCGCAGCGGCGGGACCCACGCCGCGTCACACTTCCAAAGATTGAGGTTGCGCACCATCCACTCAAACCGACTCTGCGCAGCTGACGTCGCCGATAGCAGTACCCTTCAACGCCCTCTCTTATTGGTCGTGTTCGTTGGGTCTTATGATTTTCATACGAACAAGTGCGCAACGCGCAACTGCGCAATAAAAGGAGTCATGCGCAAAACAAATGACTCGTTTCATTGCGCAGTTGCGCGTTGCGCATCATTATGCGCATGCGCACTTGTTCGTATCATAATGATGAGACCCAACGAACACGGCCATTACCTAGCATGCTTCGAAGCTCGCGCTAGAGCCTGGCGCTTCTCCCACCGTGCGCTACGCCGATCGATATTCGATGAATAGTGGGGGTAGTTGCATTTGTGAAGCTCTCGATATCAGAGGTCGCCGTGTACTAAAACTTGCAATCGCGTTTTTCCCGAAACAACTTTCCCTCCCTGGCGGGAATCATAACTCTATCCTGGCCTAATCATAAATCGATTTTTTAAGCCCCCGAATATAAGTCAAAATTTCCGCCATTTTGTGACAACGTTTTTTTATGCATAAACGGCTACGTACAAGGGGAACTACATTCATATAGATTATTGAATTTTGTATTTTTCTTTTCCAGAAAAACTATTGTCAAGTTATCGATTCGGCCGTTGTACCACATTTTTTATACGAAGGCTCTCTTATACCACAATAATGTTGATAATTATTCTTTTTTTTCAATAAAAATTTACACGAAATAAGCTCAACATATGCTTGATAACATACTTTTTGTCCAAATCCCAAATTAGTAATGAAGTAGGCGAAAAAAAATCGGAAAACACGACCTTCTTCGGCGGGTCACAGTGGTGTCCTCCTTAATACATAGTCTTTGTCAGAAAAGTGCCTTTATTCAACAATATTGATAAATAAAAAAGTTATTATCATTTAAACAAAGGCCCGCCGTTGCTGTATGGACAATCGCTGTCGGTGGTTCTGGCAAAAATGGTTACCTGAAATGGACAATAACAAAATTTACTTTCAGTATAACAATGAAACTTTCGTATGACGGGACACTTTCTCGAAATTTTGAAAATTACGAAATTGGATCTCAGTGAAAAAAAGAGTTCGATTTTCAAGCGAAAAAAAAACAACTTTAATAAAATGCGAGCTTGGAACCGACGCGCACGGAAGCCAACGAATGAATTAATTTTTTGGATTAGGCTCATCTCGTCTGTGTGGCGACCTGTGCATGTCCTCCTTCCGCCCTCCTCTATACCAGCCAATAGTCCATTGTGCACACGTGGTCTCGAGAAAAGATCGAGGCTAAGACTCAAGGGAAAAAAATAAGAAAAAAAATGAAATTACCCTACCGCACCGTGGTGTAAGAAGATTTGGCTTAATGAGTTCCGGGACACGATATAGGCACGGTGACGATGATGACCGACATGAAGGGACGGCGCAATAAAGAACACGCATACCAGGATGGTGAGGTTGATATATATATAGTATAGGGATAGTATTCCCTATATAGTATAGGGAAAGGATGATTTGAGGTTGGTCTTCGAAGTCCAACGTCTTTAAAATCACCCTAGTCCTCATATACAGGGTGACAGTTATGAGCTGGCCATATGTTTTCAAGTGTCTGGGGCAGAGATCTTGCGACTGAGAAAAATATGATACTTGCCTGTTTTTGAAGTCCGCTTCGAAAAAAACTTCACCAGAAAGAATTGTACATTTTGAAAAAAAAACCCAAATTTTACTTTGCATCAACTGTATAAAAATAATTAAATTCCGAATACGGAAAACTCTTAAAAAGAACAATCAAACGGAATTATACTGTGACCTCTATTATCGGGACCTCCACAGATGAAACAGTCCCCTACCATGGGCCGAGGATCGGTCGATGTAGTACATGGTGGGAGAAGCGTCAGGTCCTAGCGCAATGCTCGAAGCATGCTAGACAATGAGAGAGGGCTTTGAGGGGTATGGCTGTCAGCCACGTCAACCGCGCAGAGTCGGCTTGAGTGGATGGTGCGCAACCTCTATTTTTGCAAGTGTGATGCGGAGCTGATCCTCCCGCTGTGCGGATAATAGAAGTTGGAGTGTAAATTCCATTTGTCCAAAATGCATCTTTCGTAATTTTTTCTCTTCATCAATGGACACACACAAAACTTTTAGTGGTGTTTCGTGTTCGGATTTCAATTATTTTCAATCCGCTTCACCTAGAATTGAATTTTGATATTTTTCAGAATGCTTCATTTTTTGGCAAGCAGTACTCGTCACAAAAATACGTTATATTTTTTTTTTACAAGGACTGGAAGACAATTAAAAATTATATTTTTCTCGGTCGTTATATATGGCCAACTTAGAATTGTCACCTTGTATATATATATATATATATATATATATATATTTCAATGTGTGTGTACATAAATGTATATATATAGATAGAGACGTCGAGATAGGAAAAACGAATTAACAGGTAGCGTCGTGGATTATTATAATGAGATTGTGTACCTACGTGTCTTAGAAAGAAAAAAAAACTTGTGCCACGTATACATTCGTATATATAGTGATACAGTTAGAGCTGTTTCGGCGAGGCGAGAATGGCGAACACCTGATAACACCTGGCGCGGGCACACCCACTAGAAAGCTATATCTTAAACATACAAGGTATACGCGATTCTTGTAGCTGGTACATAACTGGTTCGTTTATTTGGTTGTAACTCTTTCGTCGCGGATACTTACGTTTTTTTCCCCGACCCTCTGTTTCTTTTTCTGTCTTCTTGTTCGTCCTCTTTTTTTCAATATATTTTTTTTTCCTCGCCGCAGGAATTGTTCTCGTTCGGCTTTTGAACGGCCGGCAATAAAGTTGATAAAGTTTATCGTTGTTTATAGTTGACGAGTCGGTGTTTGGGTTTTTGAAGGGGGTCGCGATGTACTCCGCGTGTAGTACGCGAGAAACGAGCACGACGAAGTTTGCTGCAGTACGTGCACGAGGCAATTCGCGTCCGTCATTTTATCGTGGGGAGATTCGAGATTTTGGGTAAAAAGCGCCGTAGAGATTGGTGTCTTAAGGGGGGAGATACCTTCAGGCGAGGAAAAAAATTGACGATTGCCATGATTTTTTTTGAAAAGATTTCTTCACCATTTTCAAGATTTGCGGTATATTTTATTAGTACTTTTGGCTATTATGTGGAATTTTTTTTTATTAACCCTTCGTTGAGACACTTTATTTGGCCACGACTTTGACACACTGGGTCAATTTGACCCGGGCAGTAATTCATTCGCCTACCATTAACAACCGTTCGGCCAGTTTTTATTGACAAAAATCAGGGATACACTTTAAACATTTTTCAATAAGTCTGCATAATTAAAATTCGGAAAACGTCAAATTAAATCGTTTAAAAAAATATTGCACATTTTGAATTCTGAAAGAGTGAGTATAGCATTTTAGTAAAAAATCATGCGGGTCAAAATGACCCAGTGTGTCAACGTAGGCTTAATCTTCAAAAATGGCGGAGGTATGGCACGGTCTTCTAAACTGCATTTTCAAAATTGGCGTGACGTGTCGCTAAAAAACTAACCGACCGATTCTGATGGAATTTGGTATAAATCTCCCTAACCGTATTGTCTAAAACGGGACCAAAAATGGTTTTGAAGTAAAAAAAGCATTTTTTATTTCAAATTGTAGACATTTTTTCCGGAAAATTCAATCTTTTTGTTTCAAAGCGTACCATTTCATCGATTTTCAACATTTCGCATTTTTTCTTGGTTCATATTCTGCGTATGTGATTTAATGAAATAAAAATTCTCGTTGGTTTTTTTTAGATTCATCCCGCCTGCGCTACGTGTCACGCCGTTTGACAATATCCACCGTAACTCGTTTAGAAGACCGTGCCATAACTCCACCATTCTTAAAGATTTAAAAAATACCATGTAACAGTCAAAATTCATTATAAAGCACACCCTAAGTCTAACAAATGGAGATACATTTTTTTCTTAAAAAAAAATCATGAAAGTCAGCAATGTTTTTCTCGCCTAAAGGTATCTCCCCCCTTAAAGTTTTACCAGCAGTTCTATCGTTGGACCTTCCTCTTACATTTGAGTTGCCTCAAGCGACAAACGGTTGTTCGTCATTTTCACAGTAGCCTAACCCCTTAAATAAAGCTGAAAAATACCCAAAGATCGGAATATTTAGATTTTCTCCCAAAGCCTATAGGAAAGTCGGACTTTTTCAGGCCGTCACCCCGTTCCCACATAATTCCACTGCTGCGAATAAAAAAGCCTAGGGCATCGAGAATCGAGCAAAATTCCCTTTAATCCGATCTCGCTGTTTCGCTTGATGAAAAACCTCAGAAAAGACACGACAGTTTTCCTCCAATATCATAGCGATACATGAAAAGTCTTTGAAACGCGCGGCATCCGCGCATCGTACAGATCCTTTGAAACAGGTTAATCTCCCGTATATCGTTGGCAGCACACACACACACACACACACACACACACACACACACACACACACACACACACACACACACACACACACACACACAGGACTTGCGAGAGAGCACCCGCACTCGCGATCTATAGAAAATCACGACGGAATACCGTCCGAGAGGAATATATCCGAGAGACGTCGAGACAAAAAAGAGCGAGAGCGAGAGAGAGAGAGAGAGAGAGAGAGAGAGAGCGCAGCAAACACACACACCCACACGTAGATATATATATATATATATATATATATATATATATATATATATGTATATATGTATCGCGTGTGTGTGTGTGTGTGTATGTGTGTATGGCAACGTTAAACCGAGTTCGCCCTGCTCTTATATCGAAAGATTTACCGGTAATGCGGCTCGTAATGTGCGGCGAACGGCTCCTCGCGAGTGCCTTGCTATACATAAACGACCGTTAATCCAGAAATACTATCTTCGCGAGGTGCTCGTTCGCCCTCTCTCTCTCTTTCTCTTTCTCTCTCTCTATCTAACTCCCTCTCCTAAATTGTAGCTAAAAATGAGAAACCGTCAGAAACGCAGACAAATTTTACCGTAATTAATGTTTATTTTGAATTAACTAATTAATTATCCGGTTTTCTGGGCAAGTAATCTCCTTGGACACCTGTAACTTCGTTTTCCCCTCGCAGGAAGCACCAAGACTTTTTTTTCAAGTTTTCTTAACGGGAGGTTATCTTCGAGAGGCAAGAAAAATGCAGGAACTTTGGGAATTTTTTATTTATATAAAATAAATACTTTTGGAAATGGGTTTCAACGTATTTTATTCTTCTATCAACGGAGTGTAAATTCCAATTTTATTTTAAGAAAGAAAATCCTAAATGACGGCTTCAGCTCAGACGGGCACTCCGCAGCCTTCATTTAAAACAGAAAAGAGTTGAAAATGATTAAACTAGACTATATTTGGGGGGCTTATCGTTTTTTGTTTTCTGAAAAACCATTGTATAATGAAATGGCAGCCGTTTGAAAAAAAACCCAATTTTTTGCCCGATTTTTTTTGCGTCAACGGAGGAGGAAATATTTCTAAATCAATTTTTGAGAAAAATCGCTTCCTGGTGGCCCCGCAAATTGTATTTCCTTTTAATTGCGCAGAGATTCATTTAAATCGGTTCATCCGTTGAAGCTGTAGAGCGACCTGTAGAGGAGCTGTAGAGCGAGCTGAAAAATCCTCTTTCCAAAAAAAGGCATTTAAAGCTTGACGTTATAAACAATCGTATTTAAGGCGTTACCCCCACTTGTAGCGCAAAAAAAGGCTTTCTTCGTGAATTTTTTAAAAGAAAAGTACAAAACTTTTTTAATCGATCAATATACCATCTTAAAGAACACATCTTGAAGAACTTTCAGTAATTTTTTTATTGAAAAATATTACAATGTTTAGTGGCAAACGGCCGTCAATGAAATAATGTTTTTATATATACGGTTTGCGGTGACCAACATTGCGGCGAAGTGGATCATCTGAAAAAAAAAATGCGGATGGATTTAGTCAAATATAAGTATAAACTAGTCTTTAATCGAAGGATTTTAAAAAATATTCATTTTTCACAAAATGGCGGACAGTCAAAGTTAATGGTTCGATTTTAACGAAAAAAACGGCCGTTTTTTGGCTATAAAACGGCCATTTCTTTTCGGAAAAAAAATCGAACGATTAAAGACTACATTTTTATGTATTAAATAAGCCTGCAAAATTTCAAGAAGATCGGTTCATTAGTGTTCGAGTAATCTTGGTCACCAACTTCAGAAATGCCATTTTGAGAAAAACGCGTTTAAAGTTTCAATTTCAGTTTACACGAAGAAAATATTTTTTTTTGTAAACTACATAGAGTCATCTATTCCGGGCCCATACTTCTGTATGGGCCCGGATACTTATACTTCAAAAAAATGCAATAAAAACAATCGATTTTTTCAAAATCGCAAGTGGGGGTAACCCCTTAATGTTCGTTTTTGACAAACACTTCTAAACACTTTAAGGATGCAAATTATGCAAAATAATTTTTTTTTTCATCTTCATGAACCTGTCCTTCACCTTTACTTCAAATACACACCGTTTTAAAATTTATCTTACAATTTTCTTGTCTGCTTTCACATAGATCCCAAGCAAAATTATTTATTCCCCCCCCCCCCAATGGATTGTAATTTTATTACAATAAGCAACGAAAAGAACGTTTCGCTTCATTCATTTTTATGCGCCCGAAAAATTATCAACGACTGCGAAGCAAGCACGAATTTCAACCCCTAAAGAGTCGAGAGAATTTGTGAAAAAACCTCCGGCACTGTCATCTTCGTTACTGAATCGTATTGTTTTGCGCAGCACCCGCAGCGCGCCACTTCAGTTTTTAAATCAGCCGGGCGAATCCGCAGGAAGTTAATAAAAGCGATAATTAAAAGACTCCTTATGGGAAGGTCGTATACGATTTTTTATACCGGCGATTAAGCGGAGAATGAAATACCAACTGGGATGAAGAATAGCTCGCTGGGGGTCTTCGTGTCGAAACGAGGAACCCACGAACCCGTATACGACGTATCTGTAAAACGCGCGTTAAACGATCGCGTCGAAAGTTTTTAATCGTTCTTTCATTCCTTCAAGAATATCCCACGTTTTTTCATCTTTGCCTAAAAAATGTTTTTTTTTTTTCTCGGCACGCAGTCTTCGGCAATGCGGCAAATACGTTCGGGCTGCGGTTCGCCCCAAAACTGACATCTTTTATACCAATTCTTTTTTTCCTTTCGTTGAATCTTTTCACCGACGCGAGATTTAATCTTTCCCTGAAAAGGAACATTTTTCTAGCCGCGAATGGAGCGTTCACGTGAGAAGTCGGGCGAAAATTTCGACGTTACCTTTTTTTACGTTTTTAGATTTTTTTTCTCCATTTCTATTTACATTCGGTGTAGATTTTTTCGTGAATATATACGCATACAGGGTGGCACAAGAGGAATTAGATATCGGAATACGAGACGTCGGAAAGGTCCGCGCATCATTCAGAGAGAGCAAAGAATTTTATACGGTTAGTGGGGAACATCTTCCGCACGTTTTTCGATGAACATTGTTTTTTGCTTCCGTAAACATCGCGCTTATTACTCGGATTGAGTGAGTTCTCCCCTAATTCATTTTATGGTAGGTCAAGGGCGACCTAAAGCCACGATTGGTCAATGATTTTGTTTAAAGAAATTAGAGGAATCGGCGCAGGGGAGGGGGTTAAAATCGGCGTTCCGATTTAGAAGAGTAGACACGATCTTGATATCAGTTCGGGTTTGTTTGAGATTTAAAAAAAAGTAGAATACATGGTGAAGGGGGGGGGGCTAAAAAGGGGTTACCATTTGAAAAAGTCGACACGGTTTTGAAATGAGTTTGGGTTTGTTTGGGTTTAAAAAACGGTAGAATAGGGGGGCCGGGTTGGATAAAAAATAGGGATTCCCTTTTAAAAGAGTGGACATGATCTCGAAATCAGTTTGGGTTTGTTTGGATTTATAGACAAGAAGTGGAATAGGGGGCCTCAAAAATAGCTTTTTCTATTTGAAAGAGTGAGCACGATCTCAAAATCCGTTTAGGTTTGTTTGGGTTTGAAAAAAAGATGAAGAATAGGGGGGGGGGGGGGCTTAAAAATAGGAATTCTTATTTGAAAGAGTAGACACGATCTTAAAATCAGTTTGGGTTTGTTGAGGTTAAAAAAAATAAATATAATCGGGGGAGGAGGTGAGCTTGAAGATCGGGATACCCATTTTGAAGAGTAGACACGACTTTGGAATCAGTTTGGGTTTTTTTTTTAAAGGAACGGAACCACGGGAGGTTGAAATTGGAATTCCCACTTGAAGGACTAAACATGATCTTAAGATCGGTTTGAATTTGTTTGGGTTTTTGAGAAAGAAGCGATATAGGGGGGCTTAAAAATGGGAATGCTCATTTGAAGGGGTCAACACGATCTTAAAATCAGTTTGGGTTTGTTTTGGTTTTCGACAAAGAAGCGAAATGGGGGGCTTCAAAATAGAGGTTTCCGGTTGAAAGAGTAGACACGATCGTCAAATCAATTTGGATTTAAAAAAAAATGGAATCGAGGGGCTCAAAAATATATATAGCTAAAAAAATAAGGGGGCTCAATAGGGGGGCTTAAAAAATAATAGCACTTCTATTTGGAAGATCGAACACGATCTTGAAATCAGTTTAGGTTTGTTTGGGTAAAAGAAAGTAGAATCGGCGGGGGGGGGGGGGGCGGGATAACGTAAGAAAGGGTTCCCATTTGAAAAACTCGACACGCTCTTGAAATCAGTTTGAGTTTGTTTGGGTTTCAAAAAAAGGTAGTATAGGGGGGAGCGGGTTGGATAAAAAATAGCTCTTTCTGTTTGAAAGAGTGGACACGATCTTGAGTCGGTTTGCGTTTGTTTGGGTTAAAAAAAGTAGATCAAGGTGACATGAAAAAGTAGACCCGAACTTGAAGTCGACGTTTTAAAATGGGAACCCCTTTTTAACCTCCCCCTCCTATTCTACTTCTTTTTTTTCAACCCATACAAAACTTTGTATGGGTGGAATGGGAGGTTAAAAAGGGGTTCCCATTTTACAACGTCGACATGATCTTGAAATCAGTTTGTGTTTTTTAAAAAAGAAGTGGAATTCCTATTTCAGCCCCCTGAGCTGAAAAATGTGCGTTCCCATTTGAACGAGTTTCCACGATCTTGGAATCAGGTGGGGTGTGTTTGGGTTTTTTTTGAAAGAAGCGGAATAGGACGGCTCAAACATATAGGTTCCCAATTCAATGAGTTGCCACGATCTTGAAATGGTTTCGGTTTTTTTTTAAAGCGTGAAATAGGGGGGCTCATAAATAGGGGTTCCCGTTTGAATGAGTTGCCACGATCTTGGAATCAGTTGGAGTTTGTTTGGGTTTTTTAAAGCGGAATAGGAGGGCTCAAAAAGATGGGTTCTCATATGAATGAGTTGCCTAGGAATAGGGGGGTTCAAAAATAGGGGTTCCCGTTTGAATGAGTTGCCACGACCTTGCAATCAGTTTGGATTTGTTTGGGTTTTAAGAAAATAAGTACAATAGAAGGGGGGCTAGACTTAAAAATTAGGGTTCCCGTTTAAATGAGTTGCCACAATCTAGAAGTCAGGTTAAGTGTATTCAGTTTTTTTCACAAAGAAGTTGAATAGGGGAGCTTAAAAATAGGAGTTTCTATTTGGAAGAGTATAAATGAATCCCATGTCTCCAAGTAGAACAAAAAATAGAAACGACTGAATCGTTGGCTTTTACGAATCCTTCAAACTTTGTCCGTCACTTTTTCGTCCAAAATGAATATTCATGGGGGGGGGGGGCTAATTTGAAGCGTCTCATTTCCAGTGACTCACCCGGTATGTACGTGTCTCGCTGATGATCTCGACGGGACCGAGCATTATGATGCCAAGGATGCACTTTTGGTTGCACTTGCATTGCATGAGATGCAACGCAGAGTGCAGTCGGACAAAGACGGAGCAGAGCAAACCACGACTACACGCTTTTAAGAGAGAGACCGAGAGAAAGAGAGATGAAGAGAGGGGGAGGAGAGAAAAATAAGGAGCAAGAAAGTATTCCTTAAGGCTATCCGTTTCAGGCGCTCATTGTTTCCGTCCTGACAAGGCGCAGGAGCTTCGAGCGGGTCGCTTTGAAGTTCTCCAATCCTCGCTACTCCGACAGTGCGTGCGCTACCGTCGGGGGTTAAATTAAGCGAAAGATTTTGCCCCGCGTAACCCCCGGCGAGGGTAAAGAACACAGCGCCGAGGTCAGATCTTTCTTCTCCGGGGGAACCCCGCGGCGCGTTATCCAGAGACTTAAAGTTAAAGTTAAAGGGAGTGAGATCACCGTGGGACCGGCGGGAGCGGGGATTCCGGATTGGAAAAATGCGTCAGCGAAGAATACCGAGGGAGCCACTAGTTGAGCGAACGTGCGCCATTTTTTTAATTTCTAAAAAAGGTGCAATAGTTCGAAAGATAAAAAAAAAGGTTTTTAAGTTTCGACTAACTTTTTTACTCGTAGATTTTTGGAATTTTCGGGAAATGTTTGTTGCTAATAAAATTAAACCCTGGGCTATAAAACAGTACAATAAACAAAAATATTTTCAAAATTTGAAGTTTTTGCAGACCCATCAAATAACATTCACATACGTTAAAATAATAATCCACCTTGGTGTACGATTAATTCGTATTATTTTTTTTTTTAATTCACGACACGTTTCGCATATATCAACGGGCTACATCTACCGAGGCGGGTAAAAAATTTCATTTTCCAAAATAATTTTTATTCGATAGTATCACCTTCTAACTATATTCCCTGAAAATTTCATTGAAATATTTCTCAAATTGAATTAGCTTATTGAATGCTTATAACAGTCGGCCGGGCGAGCAGTAGCAGCACCAAACTTCAAACTTTAGACGCTTTTTCTCGAAACACTATTTTTAACGTCGGTGGACATGATATCTCGAGAACGACTGGATAAACTGTTTCCAAATTTACAGGAGATACAATGAGAAACATTTGAAGGTCGTTCACGATCTCACTTTATCGGAATTGATCTTTATTTTTTAATAGTTACGTGAAAATGACGATCTTTTTAATCAATTTTGTATGCTCAAGTTCCGATACGTCGCCACCAAAAAAAAATATTTAAAAAAATCGACGATTGTCAACGACTCGTATTTATTGTTAACTTGAATAACGTATTTGGTTTTTATATTTCAGATGGACCGTTTAAGCTGGAGAGTGTCCACCACCAAGCGTCGTGAAAAGATGTCTTCTGCCGGCAGCTATGTTTTTGTTGTTTTTCAATATTTTTAGGTGATTTTTTTAAAGGTTCTCAAAATGTAAAACTTTGTGATGAAAAAATGCGTTCCTCTTTTACCAACCGTTTTCCAGAATAAAGTTCGGAATTTGACCATTTTTTCGGGCCTCAAGGTACATATAGCCCCTTAACGAAAATCGTCACAACTCGGTAATTTTTAATAATTTATACAAAATCTTTGTTGAAAATTAAGGTTAAGACCCTAGGCTATGAAAATGCGCTAAAAAATGGTATCTCCAAAATTTCCACCTCATGCTGGCCCTTCAAACACAATTCACATAAATTCTCCTTTCGCGTATAATAATATATATACAAGCAATTTATGTATACAAGCAGTTTATTTATTTATTTATAAGCAGTATATGTATAATAATCGTATATACACGCAATATTCATTAAAAAATTTGCACCCACCATCCTCCTTTCTCATAGTTTAACATGACGTCAATTTCGATGCTGATTCGTTAACGAAAAAAAGTCCATTCCTGTCAATTCTATTTAAAAAATAATAAAATGCCGAGGTCTCCTCCTTCGAACTGCGACACGAAAACGTTGATTTTTTTCCCCAGGCCGAAACGCAGCATCCGTGAGATAAAATAATTAATGGTGACCGATCCAGACCTGTCGATCCAGTCTGAAATATTCCCTATCTATATGTACATATAATTTGTGGTATATTTTTTTAGACGTGCGCACATACCTACGCACGTGTGGGAAATGAATGTGGGTAAAATGTTGTTCGAATCAGTGTAAAGGGAACGAGACACGACCCCGTTCGTCTCGGGGTCTCCGTTTTAACATATGAAAAAACGTATGCGAGACGAGAGCAAAGACGACGACGACGACGACGACGAGCAGGATGAATGGACGCCGCGTGTGCTTTTGTCAGAATTACCACCTCTTCTTCATTCTCGTCGTATTCATTTTCATATCTTCGTTCATCTCGTATCTACCTCTTTCGTACGCCCAACAGGCCCTTTAACGACAGGTTCACCGGGGCTCCATCGCGACCGTGTGTGGGTGTACGTCGAGGGTCACGCCCGAGATCTCCTTCGAGGCCCCACCGGAATATATGAATCTCTTATTGAGCATCCTTTATCTCCTTCCTGTCCTGTCGAGACATTTTTTCCTCCGCAGTCTCCCGTTTCTGTGGATGCCCCTGTACGTGTGTGTGTGGCGTCTTTTTCGAAAGCATACGACGATTTGAATAGATCAGGAGTGCGGGGGGGGAATGCATCGTTACAGGGGAGTTTTTGATTCTCGTTTAATTCTCCCCCTCTCGCGTTTCTCACGCCTCGCGAGGGCTTACGACAGCATGAATGAGTGCGAGAGGAATCTTCGGCCCTCTTTTTTTGCTGAGAATTTTTTTTTCAGAAGACGTTGTGGAGAGAAGTACTGATCTTAAGGAGCCCGTGTAAGGTTGACATTTTGGAAATACGATTTTTTATTTCGCTGTTTTGTTATTTTTATTTGCGAAAAAGATTTTGTGAAAATGATAAAAATTGACCGAATTGGGAAGATTTTTGTTAATTTGTGCGAAAAGTTTCGCAAATATTGTCTCGATAATAGAAATGAATTATACACGAAGGAGAAGCACTGACCTTAAGGGGTCTGTGTAAGGTTGACATTTTGGAAATACGATTTTTTACTTCGTTGTTTTATTCTTTCAATTTGCGAAAAAGATTTTGTGAAAATGATAAAAATTGACCGAGTTGGTCCGATTTTCGTTAATTTGTGCGAAACGGTTCGTAAAAATTGTTTGAATAAAGGAAATTAATTATG
Organism: Ophion slaviceki; assembly: GCA_944452715.1. NCBI lineage: Eukaryota > Metazoa > Arthropoda > Insecta > Hymenoptera > Ichneumonidae > Ophion > Ophion slaviceki. The sequence goes on along the minus strand of OX101795.1, from coordinate 5,999,323 downwards.
CACGAAGGGGAAGCACTGACCTTAAGGTTGAGGTGTGAGGTTGAAATTTTGGAAAAACGATTTTTAATTTCGTTGTTTTATAAATAAATTATTTAGTCTATCGCCTTAATTTCCATTTGCGCAAATGATTTTGTGAAAATTGTAAAAATTGACTGATTCGCGTCGATTTTTGTTAAGGATGTATGGCAGCTACTGCAGAGTCGTTACAGAACTGATTATGCAATTTGCAAAAATCGCATTTAAAGACTAAATAAAATAATTGTAGTATTCATTGAAGCTAAAAAGGAGATTTACCACAGCTCAAAGTAAAACATGCGGTACAGAAAGAAGAATTTTCAATTTTTAACTGCAAATTTAGTTGCTGATTTGATGTACGTTTTCCCTGACGTTGTCGTAGTTACGACATACGAGCTAAAGAAATACGAAAACGGTCCCATTTAACTCGCAATATCTCGCAAAATATATGGGCACATGTCGATTTTTTTTTAACGTATCATGCATATTACAGCGATACCGCACAAAAGTTTTTTTTACAAAAGAGTACTCCGGAAATACCTTTTTTGCCAATGTAAAGGGAATTTTGGACGTACAGTCCTATGTTCCCCGTGTTAAATGACCCAACTTTGAATTCGTTTATCTCAGCATTCACGTGGGCAAATTTTGTTTTTTTAATCTCAAAAAGTTCTCGATATTTTCCTTTACAATATCAGTGAGTTTCAATTCGAACAGTAGTAAATAACTTAGTTGCCATACATCTTTAATTTGTGCGAAACGTTTCCTAAAAATTGTTTGAATCGTAGAAATTCATGATGCACGAAGGTAAATTATTATCGGGACGTATGTGAATGTTATTCAACGGGTCTGCATAAGCTTGAAATTTTGAAAACACTTCCTCTATTGTATAGTTTTATAGGCTGCGGTCTGAACTTGAATTTGCGAAAAATATTTTGTGAAAATGATTAAATTTGACCGAGGTGTGACGATTTTTTGTGGATAACGTTTCGTAAAAATTGTTGGAATCATAAAAATTAATTATGCACGAAGGTGGATTATTATTGGGAAGTATGCGAATGTTATTAAAGGGATCTGCATAAGCTGGAAATTCCGAAAATACTCTTTTTTATTGTTTATTTTACAGCCTAGAGTCTTTAATTTGCGAAAAAGATTTTGTGAAAATTATAAAAATTGACCGAGTTGTGACGATTTTTGTTAATTTGTGCGAAACGTTTCGTAAAAATTGTTTGAATAATACAAATCAATTGTGCAAAAAGGTCGATTATTATTGTGACGAATGTGAATATTATTTAAGGAATCAGTGTAGGCTTGAAATTTCTAAAATATTATTTTTTGTTGCGTAGTTTCACAGCTTAGGCTCTGAACTGCAATTAACAACAAAGATTTTGTAAAAATTATAAAAATTGATCGAGCTGTGAAGATTTTCTGTGAATGGTTAGCCTGCTCTGCGACGAACCGCTGCTGCGATTTGCCTTTTTTTCTTCTGCCTTTTTCTCGAAATTGTTTTACGAAACCGGGTGAGTCGTATCTCAAAATCTATGCGTCCGATCCACTCCAAATTCGGACGAAGTATATTTTATAACATTTTCCATCGTACGACTGGGTTATTTTGTAAATACATTTATCCGTTGGTAAATAATTAATAAGTAAAGTTTTTTCGCCAAAAAATGGAACATTTTGTTCTAACTTATTTATCATCGTGCGGCCCTTCCGTATATTTTTACCGGACTGCCCTAATAACGTGAGTTATCAACAAACACAGGAGGAACAATTTTGAAAAATGACACTTTTAACCGGAAATTTAAGGCTTGATTTTCATACTATTCCACTACATTATTGGACGTACATTCTGTTTCTTATGCATCCCTAGAGTAATCCTCCCAAAAAAGCCATCTCGACCAACTTCCTCAAATAATTAGCTCATAATTATTTCGCTGAACACCTCCAATATTCTACGTTTCCCTTCGTTTTGTACTGGTTTCGTTCTGCGTCAGTGTTCGTTCCTCCCTTTCATTGTGGACTGGTGGGCTGCAACGTTTTTCAACCCCTGATGCGAGTTCATTATTGCTCGTACGTGTGCGTGTGTGCATACACACGAGTCTACGAGAAAAGGGAGAGATTGAGATTGACTCGAGGACCTTAAAAAAGCCGTTCGCCCTGCGAGGTACATACAGCCTGCAAGGTTCTTTTTTCAACATTTCTCTCTCGCTTTCTCTCTCTGTCTCTCTCTTTCTGCGATGCAAAGTGCACTCGGGAATAGCGTTCAAAGTTGTTCCGAAACGATGGCGATTCAATACGAGGGTTGAAATCACGAAACAGGATCACGATGGTGGAAGGAGAGTCTACAAATATACAGGGTGTCCCATTTGAAATGCACGACCCAAATAAGTTAGGACAAATGAAATTGCATTCAAAATAGGACATCATAGCTACATTATACCGGGTGGACCATTTAACGTGACCGACCCAAGATCTCCGTTGCCTTTGGAGCGACGAAAAAATGTCAGGAAGTAATTTTATTGATTTCGAAGGGCTGATACAGTGATGAAAAATGCATTTCTGTCAAGGTCATAGTTCTTGCGTTCTCAAGGTCATCAATTGTTTTTCAAGCGGGAACATGTTTTGTTTTAAATTAAGACGTTGTCGCCGCGATCACACCAGAAACTATTCGAAGGTCAAGAGAATCATTGATCCGACGTCTTCAAAAATGTGAGGTTAATGGCGATGAGTTCGTACATTTGTTACAATAAATGTTCTGCCCAAAAAATTCAATTACATTATTCGGGTATTCTTATTGTCAATACCATCACGATTAGCAGTTTCTACACGTGTATTTTGGTGAAAAATCATTTCAAGCTTATGATATCATAGGTCGTTGGATTTGTCGGAGTATCAGCTACAACGTCTTAATAAAAAAATCATGTTCGCATTTTAAAAACCATTGATGACCTTGAGAACGCAAAAACTGTGACGTTGAGAAAAATGAATTTTTCAATACTGAATCAGCCATTCGAGATCAATCAAATTACCTCCTGACATTCTTTTCATCACTCTAAAGGCAACGGAGATATCTGGGGTGGTCACGTTAAATGGTATATATATATATATATATATATATATATATATATATATATATATATGTGTGTATGTATGTATATATATGTATATATTAGTTTTTGTTGGTATCAAATAAAGGTTTATAAAAGCAATTTTCCGGATTGGAATTAATGTTTGACAAAAAAATCTATCGGAGTCAACTAAGTGTTCGACAAAATCATTTATTTGAGTCATATACTTTCTTTCAATAAAAAAATCCAATTTACGTGAATAACATTTTATTACATTGGAATTAATGATTGTTCTTAGTCTCAGTTATAATCAACTAAAACTTTCACTTGAGTTAGATTAATAATTTTACCGAATATCGAACATAACTCTGTCGAGATTAAAAAGGCGTACTCCATGCGCACAAATCATTTTTCTAATTGAAGCCCACATGATTTGTACAAATGGAAAAGCACAAAAAAAAGTTTGCTCCAGTAGATGTGCATTCAAAATGAAACACCTTGGCTCATTATATATTTATTTATTATTACATCATTATAGTGCATTATATATATATATATATATATATATATATATATATATATATATACAGGGTGTCTACAGACCTGAAAAGTCATGAAAAATCTTAAATGTCACGAAATTACAATCGACCCTGAAAAAGTCATGAAATGTCATGAAAAATTCACAGTCTACCTGAATTACTATACCCTACTAAATTATCATTGAGTCTATATTCAATATGAACTAACTTTGCGGTACTTGTCGATAGAGACGCGAATATCGAATCGATAGAAAATAAAATAGAAGAAAGTAAAAGAAAATGATGCGTTATCTCAACATATTAGTTTTTCTTTGTTATTCGTGTAAAGCGACTAGATATTACTCAAAGTTCCTAAATGTATGTAATATTTTTCTAGATGTTCCCAAAATATATTTCTTTATAGCAATCTTGAAATTATGTTTGTCTCCCATTTTTTACTACATATGGAATTGTACAGTTTGGTGACTTTTCGTTTATTCCGTATACTTTTTATTGGCATACAAGACACATCTGTTTGAAAGAGAAAAATAAAAATTTGAAAATTTAGAAAATCGGTTGCACTGTAGAATCATTAAGTATACTTCTATGCCAGAAAGTCATACTAAGAGTCATGAAAAAATCGCCATTCCTTACCTTAAAAGTCCTTAAATCTTCTACGGTCGATGGAATGTTCATAGCTTCTAAATCGATTTTTTCGACCATCTAGGTGTATATCTCTCCTTAACGGGCTACATCTACCTAGGTGAGTTAAAAAATCCATTTCCCGAAAATATTGTTATTCTATAGTATCATCGTTTAGCTGCACTCTCTCAAAATGTCATTGAAATATTCCTAAAATTGAATGAGGTACAAAAAAATTGTTGAAAACAAAAATAATGTAGCCGAAAGACAAACATGCCAACTGATATAAGCATTTAAAAACTTACTTCTGTCCCATGAATATATAGAAACCCTAGGGGCAATGATTTCCAAAATATGTAAATATAACCTAAATGTGAATAAATAATTATTGACGGAATGAGGTACAGCTTCTAACAATCGACCGGGCAGGCGGTAGCAGCACCATTATTCAAACTTTAAACGCGTTTGTCTCGAAACACTGTATTCAAAGTCGGTGGACATGATGTCTCGAGAACCACGTGATGGATTGTTTCCAAATTTTTAGGAGATACGATGAGAAACATTCGAAGGCTGTTGGACATTTCACTTGTTAAAAATCGATCTTCATTTTTTAATAGATACGAAAAATGACATTTTTCATAAATTTTGTGTGCTCGAGTTTCAATTCATCGCCACGTTGTTAACAAAAAAAAAATAATTTAAAAAGTCGACGATCGTCAACGACTCATATTTATTATTAACGGAGACTTTGTCCTTGAAGTGCCATATTTCAGGTGTTTACATTTTATTTTTTTTAAAGGAAACGAGTAAAGCTTTTTGAGTGCGGTTTTTTTCTTGCTTTTATTCATGATATACAGAACGTTAAAAAAAATTTTAAAAAAAAAAAACCAAAATGGCGGCCGTTGCAGCTCCGCGAAAACAGGTCCTCAAATCGCGGGAGGTAAACGGCTGACATCACCGCCCCCTCTTTGTTGATCTGAAACACAAATTCAAAGTATATTATCGATCTGTGACCCTTTGGTCATGGAATGACGGATGGGTTTTTCGTTTAGTACAAATTTTGGAAAATGGCGGCAATTTAAAAAAATCGAATTTTCGCGTTTTTTTCGCATAAAAAAATAAATAATAAATGCAAAAATGTATCTATCGAAAAAACGATCCGTCATTCCGTGAAGACATATTTTCTGAGTATGCTCTCCAAATTTCAGGTCGATATGTTAATTACAGCGGTCAGGAGAATGTCAGCCATTTTTAAAAACGTGTTTTCGAGAAAAACGCGTTTAAAGTTTTGTAATGTGTTTACACAAATGTGTTTATAATTGCCGCTAATCGGCAATGCCTGGTCCATAGAGGCATCCCTCCTCTTCTTCTAGCTGCTCATGTTGAGCTCAAATTGATTATTTGAAAATTTCAAGGACAAAGTCTCCCTTAACTTGAATAACCCGTTTGATTTTTAGATTTCAGATGAACCATTTGCCTTGTTTGTCTTGTTCATCTGTATTTTTTTTATTCGAAGGCTCTCAATCTATGTTCCTTTGTGTTTTAAAAAATGCGTCAGTTTTTGACTAAACATTTTCCAGAAAAAAAAACAACCGCCAAGCGCCGCGAAAAATGTCATCTTCTGCCGGCGGCCATGTTTTTGTTGTACTTTCTGTATTTTTTGCGATTTTCTTTAAAGGGGTCTCAATATACATTTATATTAAAAAAATGCGTTTTTCACTAATCGTTTCTCAGAAAAGAAGTCGGTATTTGGCCATTTTTTTCAGGCTTCTAGGTAGACGTAGCCCCTTAAATGTCCTTCACGAAATTGCTTAAAACTTCGTGAATTATTGATCTTTTTAATGAGAATTGTTACATAATTTGGTTAATGTACATGCGAATAAATGTCCAAACGATTTTTCAATCGGCTTACTCATTCCTTCAAAATTCATTTTTTCGAATAACTTTGATTTTCCGGTCAGCACAGTAGCCTAACCCCGAAACGAGATGCATTCGGTATTTTCGGAAAATTCGCACGTTGACAGAGTAATAAAAGGTTTTTATGTCGCTTACGCGTCCGATAGAAAAAATTATACGAGACAACGTAGCCCTTGAAACAATTCAACTTTTGCCTGAAATATATTTAAATACCATCGGGAAGCTTCAAATATGTTTGAGATAATTTTTTAGATGAGTGACTTTTCTGAAAAATTGTTGTTTCCAAACAAACCCAAACAAACCCAATATAGGCATCGAACATTTCAAAAATACCCTCTTTTATCACGTGGTTCCACGAACTTCAAAATCCCATAATTTTTACCCATATTTTAACCCAAACAAACCCAACATAGCCGTATAATTATTCAAAAATGCTCTATTTTATCACGTGTTTCCGCAAACTTCAAGACCCCATAACTTTACCCACAATTTAACCCAAACAAACCCAATATAGGCATCGACATTTTCAAAAAAGTCTCATTTTATTACGTCTTTCCGCGAACTTCGAAACGCCATAACTTTTTATGGGGGGTGAATTTCAGCGTCCCCCAACTGAATATTATCATTTATAACCTAATAAACGAGAAAATAAATATTTTAGTCTCATTTTTCGGAAAAGTCACTCATCGAAAGAATTACCATTTTTGACTTCGCTGATTTCAATGGGACACCCGGTATATACATCGAGGAACATCGAGGGATAGGAGCGTACGTGACGTACTAGAAAAAGCCACGATCGAGTGGTCTCACTGTGGTACCTTACATGAGAATAGGCCGAAGATGGAGATAGACAGAGAGAGAGAGAGAGTAAGAGAATAGAAAAAAGAGAGAGAAAGAGAGTGAGTGAGTGAAAGGGAGAAATAAGTGAAACGTCAACGGTTCTGTAATTGGCACTCCACAGGGAGGAATTTTCGAGATGGGCGAACGACCATTTCTCTCGACCACCTGGGCCCAGGGTACCAAAGATCGTATCGGCAAAGTTACGAACGCGCATATATGTGTGAAAAAAATTTATCGCACGAATCTTGTCGTTCAGATTGTTCCGATGATTAAATTTTAGTTGGCGATAATCCACGAAATGACGAATTTTGAGCTGCAATTTTGTCATATACAGGATAAACTTGCAAGGGGCCTTAAAACGAATTTTGAATGCGACGAAGTGATGATCGACGAACACAATTATTTGTGCAATATTATTTCGGTACGTATCAAGAAAATAAATCATTTATGAAGGTCGAATAAATGCTCGAAAAAATAATTTTTCGCAGTGAAACAAATATTTGAAAAAATAATCTATCAGAATTAAATAAATGTGCGAAAAATTAATTCATGGGAGACAAATAAGTGTGCAATACATGAATTTATTAGCGTCGTATGAATGTGCAAAATTTAACTTATTGGAGCAAAATACATCAGCATAAAATTATTCTATTGGGGTCAAATAAATATACAAAATATGAATTTACCGATGTCAAATAAATGTTCCCAAAAGCAGTCTTTCGAAGTCGAATAAACCTTTAAAAAAATGATTTTTCGGAGTCAAATAAATGTTCGAAAAAATCATTTTTTGAAGTCGAATACTTTCTTCCAATGAAAAGTCCAATTCACTTGAATAAAATGTTATCACACTCAAATTAATGATTACTCTCAGTCTCAATGGCAATCAACTAAAACATTTACTTAACTCGGATAAATAATTTCACCGAATATAGAGCAAACGCTGCCGAGATAAAAAATAATGTATTCCATTTGAACAAATCATTTCTCCCATTGAAAAATATAATATACTTTCTCGGTGTACAAATACGATAATGATGGACTTATTTGAATATCCATGTGAATTGATAAAGTAGCACGCCTGGCGCGAAGCGGGGACTCAGCTTGACCATGATTGAACAATCAACCCTCGTTTTTTTCTTCTTTGTCGCACGGAGAGGAGAGAAAAAAACATGTAGAGACACATGATAACCATCTTCTCAACGGTCCTGAAGTTGTACACGGAGGTGCTATTGAAAAGAGTGAATACATTCCTTTCTCGTTTCTTCTCTCGAGGACAATGCGATTTTGAGTGGCGAGAGCGCTGGAAGAGTCGCGAGAAGGAACACTATTCGGCGGGGGGCAACTTGTGCAATATATATATATATATATATATATATATATATATATATATATATATATATATATATATATATATATACACGTCGACCGAGATTGTACGTCACCAATCGAACGCAATTAAAGCAGGTTCCCACAGTTTGAATCATAAAAAAAACACGTTGAGGTTGATCTGAATGGCACGAGGAAACAAAATACAGTAAAGCTAGCGTGAACAAAAATTTTTTTTTTCGGTATTACATCATTTACAACCAACAACAGTAAACCAGTGCATTAAAAAATGACGAATGTTCCCTTGAAACAACTATATTCATCAATTTACTACCAAAAAAAATTTATCACAGGGTCTGTATAAGCTCAAGGCCCAAAAAAACTGGTCGATATTTAATGTTTTTTCTGATGATAGTATTGTGATGAGGAGATTTAAATTTTACACATAATTAATGCATAGTGTTGCCAAGATTGAGTTTTTTTTAAGTTGAAAAATGTTGATAAACAATGAAGTGATTATTATTTAAACAAAGTGGTTCTGACAACTAGAGTGAACTGAAAAGAAAAATGGAAAAGGCACTTGTAGTATAATAATAGAACTTTCGTAAGACAGAAGACTTTTCTGAAATTTTGAAAATTACGAAAATGGCAAGCTGTAAAACATGGATTTTCGACGAGAAAAAAACAGTTTTGATCATTTTTTTATCTGTTTGACAGATAGATGCTGAGATACAACTTACACCATTTCACAAAAAAGTTTCGAGGAAAACGCGGAAATAAGGGTAAATCCCAGTGGCGCGGTTTTGACCCTTCACAAAATCCGTCATAACTCAATTTTGGTAAATTTTACAAAATCTTCGTTGTAAATGAAAGTTAAGACCCGAGGCTATGAGACAACGTAATAGAAAAATCCTATTTCTGAATTTTCAATCTCACGCAGACCCCTTAAGGCATTGTTGTTGTCTAGAGCGCTGTTTTGGAGGATTTTTATGATGGAATAACTGTTAAACCATGTCAGTTTTTTTCTGAATTTTTTTACACATGTTTATTGATCCTTAAAGAATATGGACAAATAAAAAATAATAATTCACACTGCAAAACAAAATTAATTTTAATCGGATATATCTAAATCAAATAGGTTTTTTCTTTGTCTCGTGGCCTGCTACAATTCGATTTGTTTCGAACATGTTTTTCTACTTGTTTCAGGTATTCTTGTTAAATATAAAATATCTTCAAATTCAATAAATAAAGATTTTATTCAAGCACATTCCTCCTTTGAACGTATGAGCGATATTATTGAAAAAATATGTTTAGTAGCGAGAATAAACGTCCATTGGATTCAATCATATATTTTTGGGTGATTCGGGAAAGATCTTTTTGAATTAAATAAATCTTTATTTGCTTACAAATAAAGTCTTTTATTCATATACTTTCACTTCGAACGTATGAACAATATATTTGAATCGTCGATATTTTGATTTTCATATAGCATATGTATATTTACCTTAAACAGATTTTTGCAGCCAACATATGGAAGGTGCACGTGTGAGTAAAAGAATTTTGAAAATTCCAAAAAAATCGAAAGCACGCACAATTTGAAGAAATCGAAGATGATGAGCAATCAGAAGGGACTTTGTACGGGTGCAGGAATTTCCGATTGAGTTTAGGTAAGAGTTTTTCAAAGTATAAACTTCAAACGCGTTTTTCTCAAAACAGCGTTTTCAAAATCTAGCTCCATCGTATCTCTAAAACTAATAAACCGATTCTCTTTAAATTTGAACCACATATTGTAAACATGATTCGCAACAAGACGGCTCTCGATGGTTTTAAAATTTTGATTTTTACTCTTTGTTTGCGGAAAACTGCGAAAAAACGCGTTTTTTTTACTTTTTTCTTTTTTCATCTGCCATTCTTTTTATAAAACTTTATATCCGGGGGTCATTTTGTAGCTGTCATACTGAATCTAATGGACTGTGATTTTTTTGTTTCAGAGAAGCCGTTGCCGAGTTGTGATGGAATTTCCTAGCCCACCTATTTTTTAAGCGTTACGTTAAACTATAGTTTTTGTAATTAAAAACGAATAAAGATTAATTTAATTTTTTTTCATGCATTTCAAGACTTTATTTATCAAGCCCAACAACTTTTATATTCATATCTTTTATAAAATCCTCAAAAAAAGTCGCAAAAATAGCCTTTTTTCGTGGCTCCAAAGTGGACTGGCCCCTTAATATTTTTATGGAGCATGTACACATTTATAATGCGCGTGGTAACGGTATGAAAACAAATCAATACATTTGTTGGATCAAATAAAAAATTTCATGACCAAACGTTGGTCAATAGCTTGATTCAAATAAATAAGTGTTTATTGCAATAAAGACAGACCATTAATTCAATTCAGTAGAACAATATTAGACTCGGACAAAATTGTATTAAAATGCTATTAAAAAAAAATTTAATCGATACATTTACCAGATTCAACGAACATTTTTCTTTCAACAGATGAAACCGAATCACAGATTAATTAGGGACAAATAAAATATCTAGTTATTAGACGATATGAAATAGACATTGTTTTCAATCAATAAATATACTCAAAATAAATAATTCCAAAAATTAAATGCAATAGGATAACAATTTATTTAACGAAAAATGTAGTTAATTTAAATAAGAAAAAATCAAGTAGATGCATATGCGTCAGAAAATTTCTATTGATATTAACTATAAAGTTGGTATCAACATAATTTTTCTATTTCTATTTCTATTTCTAGTTTTCTAGTTTCTACTTCTTCTAATTTTTTATTTCTATTTCTATTTCTAATTCTCTAAAATAGAAAATTTCTATTGATATCAACTATATAGTTAATATCTGTATGCGTGTTGTTATAATGGGACGAGACGTAGAAAAAAAACACATAAATTCACGCAATGGCGGCGTACTAAACTTTTATTATCAATTTTTCGTATTTTTCTGACCACATCGCGAGTAATATTTTTTATAATAATAATAACTTCGACTGAACTCGGCCAATTTGATGAGTATCGTTAAACGGTGTTCACAGACGTATTCAAAAAAATTTGTAGAGCAATGGAATCAAATTGAAAAAAACGATTGTGTAAAATGTTCGTTAACAACGGTCGGTTTTCCAATCTTTTTTTGTCTACTAGATTAATTTGTTGGGATTTAAAAAAAGGTATGTTATGAAGCATACATCGAACTTATTTCGTGCAAATTTTTATTTAAAAAAGTTTAAAATGAACAACGTTATTGACGTGTAATAGATGTTTCGTATAAAAAATGTGGTCCAATGGTCGGATCGATAACTTGACAATTACGGGTCTAAAAAAAAATATAAAAGTTTTATAATCTAATAAATGTAGTTTTCAATATGCGTAGTCGTTTTTGTCGAAAAAAAAATATTCCCAAAATGGCGGGTGTTGAAAATTGTAATTTCGGCGAAATTTTTACTTGTATTCGGGGGCTTGAAAAATACTAAATATAGAAAGAAAAAAAAACTGCTACATACAACGATAGCTACTGCAATTACGGAAAGTTTGGTTTTTTAAATTAAAAATCGGCCAATTATAGCGAGAGTTATGATTCCGGCCCGGTTGAGAAAAGTCGTTTCGAGAAAAACGCGATTGTGAGTTTTATTACACGTAAATCATTGCGCTACCTGCTCTCACGAAATCGTCGGTACCATCGTCAATTTTCAATATTTTAATTCGAACATTTTTTCACATATTTTTGAATATGTGTACTTTGAGAAAGTGCGACAAATCGATTTTTTACCCGACACAGTGGTGTCCTTTAAGGGAGGTTTCGCTTTTTTCGCCGATTTGGAAAACGTGGTTTCGGGAAAAACGCGTTTAAAGTTCAACTGAAGTTTACGTGCAAATAAAATGAAAAGTTTGATACTGATACCTAATCGGAGCGTATTCTCAAGCATTGGCTCTTACCGATACAGCAAAATCAAATTATTTCTTTTCTCCTAACAAAGTAGAAACCTCCTTTAAGGCCTGAATTAAAAGGTCGGAAAAATCGTTTTTTTTTTAAATTGCTTAAATCGATAGATAAACTATCCAAGAATATATTCACAAAGTTCCAGAGGCCAATTGTAAATATTTTCCAAGATACAAGGTCAAAAGCAGAGAAGCGATTGATATTTGATATTGATATTTCCTATTATTGAAAACTTTGAAGCGCATATTCTTCAGTTTTATTATCCACGATTTTTCAAAATTGGCGGGCCTGATATCAGAAAAACTAAACGACCTATTGAATCAAACCAAAGTTTATTTTCTTCAGTATGAAAATCACTTCTAAGTGAATTTAAAAAGTCGTTGAAAAAGACTTTTTCAATCAATTTCATAGCCCGTTAAAGTGTTTTAACACATTTTTTTCAAACCTGAGGAAAGTTATAATTTTACGATTTTTTCAGCTTTTTTCTTAATTCGCCCAGAAGAAAAATATATGATAATTGAAAATTTGATTTAATGAACACATGGAATAGGCTGATAAATCTGCAGTCACTTATTGTTTCGTGTTGATACATTTTATTATACATTTCATATAGACATAAAAAGATACCTCAATGATTACTGGGCTCACTTGTTTTTTTCCCTTCTAAAAAAAATCCGAAAAAACGCTTTTTTGGACCTTCTAATTCAGGCTCCCGCCTTAAGCCAATGTGTAATAAATCAATTTTTTGAACAGTCTACAGTGGTGTAAGTCCTTAAGTATCGTATCAGAGTAAAATACATGGTTACCCATAGAATCACAGTCAGTTATGATCGATTGAGACATTAACTAAAACCGCTCAATAGAAAACAAAAATCCACACCAAGATTGAAACGAAATTTGATTTCACTCTAGCAAAGAGTTGCCCTCGGTGTACCAAGAGGCACGATTTTCGTCCGCAATTTGAGGCAATCGTGGTCTCTTTTACGGTCGAGGATTACTGGAACATCAGGAAAGGAGCGCAACAAGGCAAACGAAGCTCGAAGCATTTGGAGAAACTTTGTTCTAATGGGGGGACCATCATCATCTTACCACGCCTCATTCACACGCAGTTGAAAACAAGCAAGGGGAACATTTTGCCATTTATCGCGTCACACGTGTATCCTCGTTGGATGCATATTCACATAAATGGTAACAATTGCAGTAAATACCTGCGTGTGTATATACGTTTTTAATGTGAACATTTCCGCGAAAACCGTAAACGATCGCGGAGTGAAACGCCCCGCGTCTCTATATTCGTATATCTATATACTTCTGGTGTCTTCTGAGGCGCATATTTCTCTTGATTTCTCGCGAGGGAGGCTCTCGCGCGAGGGTCAAATGTCCGCGGTCCTCACCGGGGGCTCGCTCTCTTCAAAAGCCGAAGCGCACTCCGAGGTCCGTTTTCTCCTCTGTCGGACGTATAATGGCGACCATTAGACGAGTTTACCGCGGCGAAGAGAAGCCTCGCGGGGATACAAGCACAGCGCTGCCTCGTTGCCGATCGTTGCCCACCGAGGCACAGTCATTGGCCATGCTGATTAATACTTCGCAAAATTCTCTCAGTTGGAAAACATCGATTTACAAAGAAATATTATCAAATAGCATTCATTCAATCAGAGCGTGGGTTAAAAAATCATTTTTCAAACGTTTTTTATTATACATTGATAATTTGCATGTTAATTTTTTGTTAGATATTGCTTATGTATAATTTAAACAATAGCAGAAGAAAATATTTACCTTGTTTATGAATTATTTTTGCCAATCTTATTATTTTAAATTGTTTAAAAATATTATTTTAAGCAAAATTATTTAACAATGTTTAGAAACATCGGTTGCAGACTTTTGAACAATGATTGCTTGAAAATATTGTTGCTTAGGTTTTTCTTAGTTTTTCAGCAACGGTGAATTTCTTCTCGGCACTTCAGGCCAAATTTACACTTTTTCTTTCCAATTCAGAAAATTTTACGTTTTTTTTACAATTGAAGACAATTTTACACGTTTTCTTTACAATTCAAGCCAAATTTACATGTTTTCTTTACAATTCACGCAAATTTTACACGTTTTCATTAAGATTCAAGACAAATTTACACGTTTTATATACGATTCAAGCCAAATTTACACGTTTTCTTTACAATTCGAGCCAAATTTTCACGTTTTATTTACAATTCAAGCAACATTTACACGTTTTCTGTACGATACAGACAAAATTTACACGTTTTCTTTACAATTCAAGCAAAACTTACACGTTTTCTCTACAATTTAAGCAAAATTTACACGTTTACTTTACAATTCAAGCCAAATTTACACGTTTTCTTTACAACTCAGACAAAATTTACACGTTTTCTTTGCAATTCCTGCCAAATTTACATATTTTCTCTAGAATTTAAGCAAAATGGTTTGATACTGCTGGAAATCATTATTTTGAACATGTATAATTCTAAATTTAATAATATTTCAAATTGGTCAAAGGCATTATTAGAATAGCCTAAAATTTAAACGAACCTCTGAAGGTTTTAAAATTACTCAACATAAATATGTTCGGACTAACTAGAATGTTCCCAATTAATGAACAATACTGTTATATGCAGTTTAAAACACTGTTTAAAAATTTCTTTAAAAACATGTTTTACAAAAAAACTGCGATGTAGTTTTAGAGAACAAACAAATAATATCTCTAGGAAGTTATTAGATATATTTCGCTCCCTTAATTAAAAAAAATGAACAATGCCAAAAAAACATTTTTAGTTTGCGTATTTTCAAAGCGCATTTGCAAACTTCCTTGAATAACTGATTGTCATTGGCTTAGATTGTTGTTTTCAATTTTTTAATATTAAAAAGGTCGCCGTACCAAGAGCCTTCACGTTAAATTAAAAAGAATATTCCGTAAAAATTCAATCGTTTTTCAGTCAATATTCCGAAATGAAATGTTCAAATTTGTAAACTGGTCCAGCAAGTAACGAACAAAATAATCATTAAAATAAGTCGAGAGCTACATGCCCAGAAATCAATTTCCAAGCAAGTTCGTTTGAATCAGTTTTACACCGATCTCAACAAGTGCAAAATATTTTTCGTTGCTCGCTGAAGTAACGAGGTACCGAAAAATCGAAAATTTACTAAGATATTTCAACCAGTATATCTTTGTATTTTTTTCGCTTCAAGTATCGTTAACGGGCTACATTTACCTAGGTGGATCCTAGAAATGCATTTTCCAAAAATGTTTTTATTCGATAGTATTCGATAGATTCCCTGAAATTTTCATTGAAATATTCTTAAAATTGATTGACCTACAGCTTCTAACAGTTAGACGTGCAAGCGGTAGCAGCACCATTTACTTCAAACTTCAAGGGCAGTGGGGGGGGGGGGAGGGGGTGTGCGGTTCATCCGCTATGTAAAACGCTTATTTACGATAATTTTTTGACGACACAGTTAATATATATTTATTTATGTAATTAGTATATAATAAAAGTACATTTAAAAAATATTCTGTAAAATTTTCATGTATAATTGTGCAGAAATGAGCCATTGACAGTAAATCTTCGCAGGCGCCTAAAAAAAGTTACATTGCGGTAAACCGCATAACTCATCGCTGGATCATCTGAAACAAAAAAAAAACAAAAAGATTTCATTAGTTGATAAGGGCCTTAAAGTAACGCTGTCGGTTTTTTTCATTGATTCTTTAATTTTTGGTTGCACTTATACTTAGAAGTCAAAATACCAATTTTTCATTTTCAAAAGTCGGAAATTTTGTTATGGTGAAATAAATAAAAATTATAGAAAATAAAAAAACTTGACAGCGTTACCTCGTCATTTATGTGTAGAAAAATTGTGTTAAATTTCAAAAGGATCGGTGCAGTAGATTTTGAGTTAGAGAGTTCAACGACTTTGAAAATGCTAAATGTGAGAAAAACGCGTTTAAAAGTTTCGAAAATGTCTACACTTTAAAATAAAAAATAAAACATCAATAAACGAGTGTTTTTTTCATATACTTACACAGAATCATCGATGCCAGACCCATAAAGCATTCATATGACAAAATATAAAAAAAACGCAAAAAAATACCTTTCTCTCCCCCTTAAACGCATTTTTCTCGAAACACTGCTTTCAAAGTTGGTGGACATGATATCTCGAGAACCACTTGATGGATTATTTCCAAATTTACAGGAGATATGCTGAGCAACATTTAAAGGTCGTTGACGATCTCACTTTTTCTAAATCGATCTTCATTTTTTAATAGTTACGCAATAATGACTCCTTTTCTCATATATTTTATATGCTCGAGTTTCAATTCATCGCCACGTTGTTTAAAAAAATTATTTAAAAAATCGACGATCGTCAACGACTCGTATTTATTGTTAACTTAAATAACCCGTTTGATTTTTGAATTTCAGATAGACCATTTGAGCTGAAGAGTGTCCACCGCCAAACGTCGCGAAAAAATTCATCATCTGTCATGTTTGTCTTGTTGATCTGTATTTTTTTTTATTCGAAGGCTCTCAATATGTGTACGTTTGTGTTTAAAAAATGCGTTACTTTTTAACTAAACGTGTCCCAGAAAAAAAATTGGAATTTGGCCATTGTTTTAGGGCCTCTAGGTAAATGTAGCCTCGTAATCGCCGTTTCGATTAGTCGATTGGAGTGGCCAATTACTGTACCATGGTCGCAGCGTTGGGTCGAGGGCAGAATTTTTTCCGCCTTTCTTTCTCTTTACTTCTTGTCTTCATTTTTTTGAGCCCGTCTTCGGCGTGCGACTCCCTTCGCTTTCCCTGTTCTCCTCCGACACCTCGCGGCTTTTCTCTCACACTTAACCCGTAGACCGCAGGTCTCTCGCGCGCCGTCGCTCCCCGACCGTTATAAAAGCGATGCGCGAGAGCCTGGGAATTCTCTTAATTCTTCCGCCTAGCCGATACCATTCCCCCCCCCCCCTTTTCCTTGTAGTACACGGATTTTTATTTTTTTGTTTGCATACGTGCCGGATGTGCTCATAATTTGTTGAGGGCGGTGCAGCGCGGCGATAGTAAAAATAAACTAATATTGCAATTATTTACATTAAGGCAGTACTCAGGCCTAGAAATTGGGGAAAAAATCATTTCTTTTGCATTTTCTTAAAGTATAGACTATCAACCCTACTTTGACACACTGGGTCATTTTGACCCGGACAAATTTGTAATAAAATGCTCACTTTCCAAAAATTGAATGTTTTCAATAATTGTTCACAATTCAATTTTATTCTTTCCGAATTTGAATTATGCAAATGTATTAAAAAAAGGTTTAAAGTGTATTTCGGATTTATTTCAATAAAAACCGACCGATGGGTTGTTAAGAGCAGGTGGATGAAGTACTAGCTGGGTCAAATTCACGCAGTGTGTCAAAATCGTGGCCAAATATAAGTGTGTCAAGGAATGGTTAAGAATATACACTCAAAATATTTATTTTGAGGACATACTCCTTAAATATTAAATATTAAATGAAATATAACAAAATATTAATTATTTCGCGATTTTGAAATTCCTGATATTTACACCAACAAACGAGACCAGAATAAGATCGACCGGTCCAAGCTACGAACTTCTGAAGCTTCTAACGAAGCTAAAACTGCTCGCAGGGAAGAACGAGCTTTAAAAAATCATCATTTCGAAGTTGAAGAAGGGACATTTTACGAGGCTAGAACCGCCGATTAATATACCGCAAGTAGGAATAACATGGCACTATGCCACTTACAAGGAACATCGCTTAAGTGTCCGCCTTCGATTTTGTTGAAACTCATATATGGGACAAAGAATTGGAAACTATTAGGTAAGTATTTTTGTTAAGGAGGTACACCAGCTTCATACAATGTTGCCATGCTAAACCATGGTAAAATTTCAAAATGGTGATAGATCAATAAAATTTGGTGAATATATTCTTTAGTATTATATATGTCAATACAATTTTTTTCAGACTTTTTCGTTGTGCCGTTATCGAGTAATTGAACATTGAAGTTCACGTGTATAAGCATAGCGTTTTTATAGATATAGGTATATATTCCGGGTATAAGAATAAACGCTTGTGAATTATTTGTAAGAAAACGGCACAACCAAAAAATCTGAAAAAATTTGTATCTACATGAATAATACTAAAGAATATATTCACCAAATTTTAATGATCTATCACCATTTTGCTGAAACTGGTGTACCTCCTTAATCTGCGGAAAAACGTTTTTAGGAGGGGCAAAGACCCCTCAAAGAACGGTGTGTCACCCTTTAATTTAATTTTTAAAATTTATTCTATAGTGGATTTTTTATCGCTTTATGTTAGAAGAATTTTGGTTCTTATTTCATTCAGATCGGTGGACTGCTTGTGGGGAAAACTGCAAAACCACCTCTCGACACGTCTTTCTCTGAGGGGTGTTTTCCTCCTTAAAATCGTTTTTCCGACGAAAAAAAAAATCCGTGCCTAATAGTTTTCAATGCTTCATTACATATATGAGTTCCAACCAAATAGACAGCGGACACTTGAGTGATGTTCCTTGTTAGATAGTTGCAGCTGTCTGAAATTGTTATAAAAACTTTAAACGCGTTTTTTTCGAAACAACTTTTTTCAACCTAGATTACATCTCTCTATCACCCTTCCCTCGAGCATTACACAATTATTATTATTATTACTGTTTGTAAAGAAATGTTAACTTTGAAAAAAAAATCGGGCGAAAAAATAACTTTTTTTTTCAAACAATCGACATTTTTACATTTTTTCTCTCTTTGTTACTTGCTATAATGACATTCCTGTTGATCGAGAAAATTGGTTTTATTTCTCTTTCAGATGAATAGGAGCTTTGGAGTCATGTCAAACGCCTGAATCCCTCTTTTTACGTCCATATTCAGAGGCCCACAACGTTTTCAGATTTAATTTTTTACGCACAAAATTTCTTTTCTAAGTTCTTGAAATGTCAATAAAAAGGCGGAAAAATGGATACAAAAATATTTATTATTTTGTTATCAAGCCCGAAAAAACGCCTAAAATTAAGGCCTCAATCGAAATCTGTCTTCGAAAAATGTGTTTGAAATTATTTTTCATTGTGTTTGTCATATCCCAGGTAGGAAATTAAAAGGCTGACGATGGAAACAAGCTTGTGCGAGCCTTGTTTCACCGAGCCTGAGTGAGACAGACCTGGCCCAGGTTTCATTGTATCGTTTGGAGCAGCCTGGAACCAAGACTGGCTGCTTAGCTTAAACTCAGGGTTATTTCAAGCTTTATTCAGCCGGTGAATTTTGAGGCTGAAAAATCAAGGCTGGATGCAGGCTTGTTTCAGGTTGTGATAAAATAAAATAAGTTTAAAATAATATTTTTTCTGTACTTTCATGAAAAAAGAATTTAGCAGTAAATTTGTCGGGTGCGAAGACACGAAAAACGAAAGCGAAGGAGGCAGCTCAGAACATTTAAACATATTCTCTTATCGATATTTATGAGGTACACAAAAAAGTGTATACGAAAATAAAAGTACGCAATAAAATAAAGTATAGTTTTTAAAAATATTTTTTATATATATTTTGTAACAAATAATATAACAAATAATAAATATATATAATAAATCAAATGAATTCTTTACAGATTTATTAAATTTACCCCAATGTAGAATATAGAAAACTAAAAACAGGCCTCATATAGCCTCGGGAAGAGTTTGGGAAAAGCCTGGTCATAAATGCTCGTGAAGGCTTCATTAAGGCTCGTTTTGAGCCTTGTTGTTTTGTCGTTTCAGGCTTAGTACAGGCTTTTCTACTAGCCTTTGGTCAAGCCTGTGTGCAAGAGCCTGAAACCGCGTTATCATTCAGAGGTTCAGCTAGGCCTGAAATCAGGCTGGTGCTCAGCCTGAATTAAAAAATGTGAGCCTTGTTTCAGAGCTTGGCGAGCCCTTTTTTCATCGTCAATTCCTACCTGGGATGGCAGACGGGACCATCCTAAATTAATTTTTTTTCTCAGTTATCAAATAAAAGTGGTATTCAGATTTTTATCGGACACGTTTTATTTACTGAAAATTCAAATACACCATACGGTGCAGGAAAAAAACTGCACGGCAACTTTAGTCATTACAGTCTCCATAAAACAATTCCACACACACTACAATTTTAAATACGGGTAAGAAGCAATAAAATGATTACCAAAAAACGAAGTATAAATTAAATGACTTTTTAAAAAATTTTCTTCCGTGCTGGTCGTTTTTCAGCATCCGCAATAATATCCCTCGAATATTGCCATCCTGTGCTATTTTCGTAAATTATGTTTCGTTATTTCCAACTAAACTTGCAACGATGAAGGGAGTAGCTGTGAGTTCTAAAATGTTCCACTGACTCCGAAATTCTAAAAACGCTGGGGTGGTCACCCAATGTGCATCCCCGGAGGTAAACCATTGCCAGGGCAGTGCACCAACTATGGTCTAGCTCGGATTCCCATCAGTAATAAACTGATTTAGTAAATTAGCGAGATGGCGCTTCGGAGCTTTTGCTCGGGGTACATATATCGCGATGGAAAATGCATTTCCTGGCAGGTACGGGACTTATGACCTCGAGCAGATGAGGTGGCTGCATCCCGGCCTGTAATCTCGAGTAGCAAGGCCCACCTTTCTCTCTCATCCTTTCTCTACCTCCATCTACTTCCTCTCTACCTTGCGATGCTTCTGGTAATCTCCCGAGACTTTCCAAGTATTCGAAGGATTCCTCGTCTTCGTCCTGCTCCCTGGATATCCTCGGCTAACGGGGCTGGACCATCAACTTTAGCTCCCTGCGACTACTAGTTACGGGAAGAATGAAAAATCCGATAAACTGTGAAACAATCCAAATCGAGTTTGCTCGAAACCCTTGAGTCTGGGAATTTATGCGAAACTGAGCGGGCTTGGAGTCTCGAATATCTATGGCTCCTCTAGAAATTTTCATCATTTTTTTCAGTTTAAGGGGGGAGATACTTGTTTTCAAGGGGTCTTCTCACTTTACACGCTAAAAAAGGATATTTTCATGATTTTTTTATAGCTTTATATTTTAGATATTGATGTGAAAGTTGTTACACTTAATAAATACACTTTCGAAATACATTAAATTTTTTTGTGTGTATTTCTGTAACGCAAACAAACTTTAAACGCAGTTTTCTCGAAAAAATGTTTTTCGACGGCTTGTTGATAAAATCTTCGAAACTTCTGAACCGATCCTTATGAAATTTTAACCACATATTCTTTACAACTATAGATGTAGCGCATATCGAGGATTTTTTTAAATTTTGATATTTACTTTTTTTGCCAAAGACGGTGAAGAAACACGTTTTTTGTTTGTTTTTTTTTTTTCGAAAAATATCGGCCAGTTTGTTATTTTTGCATACATAAAAAATCGTATGACATGCGCTATAGCCATTAACATACTAAATCTTAAACCGTTTCAATTTTTTGTTTCGGATCATCCTTCTCCGAGATTTTATCAACAGCGCAGACCTACGACTTTTTTAGGATATTTTTTTAACTACCATTTTCGTCTATAAATAGTGTATTAAATAAATAATAATTTTAAAAAATGTATTTCGAAAGTGTATTTATTAAGTGTAATAATTTTATATCAATATCTATAATATAAACCTATCAAAAAATGAAGTCTTCCAAAATGCATTTTCAAAACTGGCGTAACGTATAGCTAAACTACTAATCGACCGATTCTGATGGAATTTAGTTTAAATCTATTTAATCTTATTGTCTAAAATATGACCCTAGATATTTTTGAAAATATGAAAGAAACTTTTTTTCTATTGCAAAATGTAGCCATTTTTTTCGAAAATTCTATCTTTTTGTTCGCAAGCGTACCATTTCATCGATTTTTTTAAATTTCGACTTTTTCTTGCTTCATATTCTGCATATGAGTGTTATAAAAAAAAATGTTCGTTGGTTTTTTTTCCAGACTAATTCCACCGGCGCTACGTGTCACGGCGTCCGAAAACATCAGCAGCAAACCGTTTAGAAGACCATGCCATACTTCCGCCATTTTTTAGAGATTAATAATTTTTGACAATATCACGAAACACACAAAAGTAGTAATAAAACATTTCTTAAGTCCCAAAACTGGTGAAGCAATGTTTCTCTTAAAAAAAATAATGAAAAACAGCAATTTTTTCCTCGCCTAATGGTTTCTCCCCCCTCAATAAAAATAATCCAATACCTACCCCTTTTACGAGAATTTTCGTACTTTTCCTGGCATTTTTATTTTATTCGCGCCTCCTCGCAGGTATTGCGTTGGGCGCAAATTGACAGTATTTTCTAATTGGATTTGGTCAACAGTATTGAAAAAGATTTCGAAACATTATCGAGCAACGCAACCAATCATTCTCTAATAAGATCAATAATTTGCACACCGTCGAAGTGAATTTTTATAAAACTTTTTATTTCTTTGTGCAAAGAAGCAAGTGGATTGATCGATCGAGTACTTCGCAATGTAAAAACTCGATTAATTTTTAATTCATACAAATATTTCTTCGGAAGCAAAATTATGCGCTACAAAGGAAGTATTTTCGACCAATCAATCAATAATGGGCAATTGATCAATTAAATTGATAGAGTAATTGATTACATTCCCGAGTAGAAATCCTGCTCCGGCTACAAAGAAGACCTGATCAGGCATGCTGATTTTTTTCACGCCTTGATCAAGATTTTTTTTATTAATCTTTGATCACTTTTGTGACATGGAGTCCGAAAAGAGAAGTTCGCTGTTGTTTCGGAAACCACCATCTCATCACATTCTTCATTGCTGTCAATAAAATATTTAATTTAAATAGGATCTATTTAAATCAAATAGGTTTTTACTACTATCCTGCTTGTTTCAAATATATACTTTTTATAATATTCAATAGAACATTTCATAAATCCAAAATAAATTGAATTACTTAATTTATAGTTCTACCACGATGATTTTGTATCATAATCCGTCATTGCCTGGCCTTCTGAATGGACTTTTTCGAAGAAAATGTTCTGCATCCACACGGGATCGAACCAAGAACCTACCTACCTATAGCTATGCACGCTGCCCCTATGCTCCCGAGTGATTGTAGTATTTCGGTGGCATAAGAGACCACATCAATTCCTATAATTATTTGTTGTATCACATAAACTATATCAATTAGTTAATATCATTATGATGATTAGAGTTTTATCGAATATCATGCTTTACTTTTTCAAACATAACCGATATATATATATATATATATATATATATATATATATATATATATATATATATATATATATATATATATATATATATAACTCCTCTCTCTATCTCCGCACCTCTCTATCCCTCCCCCCCCTGTCTGTGTGTGTATTGCAAACACACCGGACCATTAATTCAATCAAACAGAAAAATGTTTGTCTTTACGCAAATTCTATTCAATTTAAATTTAAAAAAATTAAATAGATAAATTTCGTGGATCCAATTAAAAATTGTTTTTTGAACAGAGGAAACCGAATTACAAATTTATTAGGAATAAATAAAATATTAGGAATAATCTACTCGGGTTGAAACGCAATGATTCGGTGAACTTTTTATCAATGCAAATGTTTCTTCGAACAGTCAAGTGTGCAACACTCAAATATTTATTGTAAAATATTCATGTGCAATCGTATATAGTTCGAAGAATGATATTGAGACACATTTGGGTTTATTGCAATTTAAGAATTTTTATTTAATCCTCTAGCCCTAAGTCCGCCATATCAAAACCGTTCTGTTTCACTACTGTGGGTCGATCTTTTCCCCAAAACCCAATCTATCTATCTATATATATAAAAGGCGACGTCCTCACTGACTGACTCATCATCGCTCGGCCTAAACCGCTAAATGCAGAAACATGAAATTTGGAGGGCATGTTGATTTTATATTATGTAGGCACCGTTCAAAAAGAGATTTCTCGAAATTCAACCCTTAAGGGGAGAAAAGGGGTGGCAAAGTTTGTATGGAAAATAAAAAAATCTCTTCAGAAAATTTACTTGAAAACTTAGTATTAATGCTCTTCAAAACAATGAATAAAATACATATTTCAGCGTTTTTCGAAATTCAACCGCTAAACGAAAGGGGATGGAAAAGTTTGTACGAATAATAAAGAAATCGGGTCAATTTTACTTGAAACTTTGTATAACTGCTCCTAGACACAATGAATGAAATTTTAGCATTTTTGGAAATTCAATCCGCACCGAGGAAAGTATGTATGGTAAAATAAATATCTGGTTGAATTTACTTGAAACTGAGTATTAATGCTCTTTTCATCAAGGAGTATTCAACACAAGTTTACGCGAGCGACGCCGCGGGCGGAAAGCTATTATAAATATATACAGTCGAACCTCCCTATAACGAAGATTTGTCCATTCCCTTCCGATAGACACCCGAAACCTTGATACAACGACAAAACAATATACATTACGCTCCAACTTCTAATTGCTTGTAAAAACTGATCTAAATGAAATCTTTTTTTCTTTAAAAAAATATTCTTATATTTATAGTACTAATATATATTTTTTTAAAGGACATTTTGAGGAACATGACCTCGATATAACGAAACCTCAATGTAACGAAAATTCGATATAACGAATTTCCCTAGAGATTCGTTATATCGATATTCGACTGTGTATATATATATATATATATATACACTAGGCAAAAGAATTAAAGGATATTGAAAAAGTCCGCCAATTTTAGGGTCATTTTCAAATAGCTGCAACTCCTCGAAAAGTGGTCGTACAGCTGAATAAAAAAAGAACATTGAAGGTGTGAATCTCTAGTTTTGAGATCTTGAGCTAAAACATTTTTCGCATCAGTCAATTTTTAGTAGTCATCAAAAAACCAGAATAAACAAAATTCAAAATTTTTGCTCATCTTTCACAGTCTGCACGAACTTTAATAAATTTTGTTGAATGATCGGGTTAAAAAGAACTGTTTAGCTGGATTCTTCCCCTTTAATTTGAGTGGTGGGAGAGCTCTGTACGATTTTTTCTCGCTGAGTTATCGATGTTCAAAGCAAAAATGACACTTTTGACTTTGATGACTGATTACTCGGAGACTAATGGTCGCACAGAAAAAAACAGAGGGTTTTGGAAACTTTGAAGTATTCTCTATAAGATGCTTTTATCATTTTTTTTATCGCGATTTTTTTATGCGGAAAATGGATTTTAAAAAACGTGAAAAATGGCATATTTACGAATATTCTTTTAACTAATGATTATATGGCCAATATCGAATAGATCAATAAAAATTTCGGTTTTTTTATGACCTCAAAGTATCCTAAAAAAGCCCTCAAAAGTTTAAACCCCTGCGATTTTTTTTCATTGTGTTCCGAATGATCGAAATTGTGGTTTTTGCCAAAAATCGATTAAAGGCTAAATCCACCACCTTTTATTCGTCTTTTGAGAATCACAATTTTTTTTGGCACTGATCCGAATTTCCCATAAATTAGACCCTCACTAAATGAGATATTGCACAGGACGTCATTCGAGGAATCGTATCCAAAAATGTCGTACAGTTGGTGGAAAACGTTCATAACGCATTCTGCGATGAAAACTATTATTTGCTTCCGGAAATGCCAAGTTCATTATCGGCCACCAACCAATTTCCGGTATTACCTTTTCCCGTATGCCAAGGTCGTCCCAAGGTCACGACAGGTCATTGGTTTCTTTTTAAAAGAGGAGTCAAGAAAAGGAATTTTCGACAGGCAATTTGTCCTTGAAATCATTTAACGCCTCCATTAGACAAAAAAGTAAGTCGACTCATGTGTAGATCTGGACCATGGCATTTTCGGCCGCAACTCTTTTGGCCTAAAATTAATATTTATCGGAGTTTTCGATCACTGATATATTTTACCCCTTATAGAAATATATATATATAGGACAGTATATGTAAATATATATACCTGCCGGTGGAACAATTACAAGAAGGCCAGCGCTCGGTAGTCGTTAGCCTATGCCCCGGCGTTAGTGTGCATTCCGTCACACCTGACTGGTCCCCGCCGATGTTGCATAGCCCGAGAGACAGAATTGCATAAAGACTCCGAGTAGAGTCGGCGAGTAAGGGAGGAGAGAGGGAGATGGACGTTTCTCCTCGTTCAGAGAGTACTAACGATCCCTTGGGCGAATCGTAAGTACATAGCCGGCGTCTTATTATTCCCGGCCGATGATCGCGCTCGATTCGCGTTTCGTTTCGCAAAAGTTCGCATCAGCAGAGTCCCGCCGTGTCGTCATGCATACGGCCCGCGAGTGAAAGAGAGTGAGAGAAAAGTGCAGAAAATGAATGATCAGCTCTGACGAATGCGAAAAAAAACGGCGAAAAAGGAGCTCTAATGTTGTGCAAACCTTACTTAACCCGTGATCCCAAGTAACCCGAGGAGAAATAGGAGAAATACCGTTGGACCACCGCATTCCAGCGGGCGATGATGATCCGTCCGAAACTAGAAGTTGCTAACGTTTTTTTTTCCCGGGGATCTTGAGGATTTATGGGAGTCTTGACGAAATGCTAATGGCAAGATTGAAATTGACGGTAATGTTACGATTAGAATTGGAGGCATTGTTATTATTAAAAATTGAAGGCATCATTAGTATGCAAAATTGGAGGCATTATGATGATAAAAATTGAAGGCGTTATTACGATTCAAAGTTGGAGGCATTGTTACTATTATGTCCAGGACGTTAAATAAGTTCTCGCTGTTTTCCAACAGATAGCGTTACCAGAACTGCCTGCGTGTACTTTAAGATAGTAACGCATTTCTGAAGAAGTACTATAAGCAAGCTTGAAGTTCAGTGCATGCCATTTCGCCGATGTATAAACAACTTTTCTTTTCATAGTGTTAAACAGCAAATTTCCTGCCAAAAAAATAGTTATGCCGGGAATTTTACTGCACTACTTTATTTTTGAAAAACTACAGATATTACACAAAGTGCAACCATTTCATGGCATTGAAAATGTAATCAGACTTTTTGGGTAATAAAAAAACAGGTACATGTAAATAATATGAGACTGTTTTTATTATTTTTCAAAAAAATATTGATACATTGCGGTGTAATAATTGTTAAAGTAATAACAAGATTAGAATTGGTTGGGGGAGAGGGCATTTTTGAACCGGTCACAGGCATTGAGTATGTCGCAGCTCCCCCCACTCTACTACAACAGAGTGGTAGTGGAGTGGGGGTAGCGTTAGTTTTGTGTGACATCCACCTAACTCAGGCCCCTATACCCAGCCTACCTCAACAAACATATACAGTTTTAAAAGCATTTTCAGTGCTAAACCTGCAGCTGAAGCACACAGAATTCTTGTTGGGACCTGCGGCGACCTTACCGGGAACTTATTCAACATCCCAATAAGGAATTAGAGGCAATGTTACTATAAAAAATAAAAGGTATTATTACTATTGAAAGTTGGAGGCATTATTGCTATCAAAAATTGAAGGCACCATTACCCTGGAATATGGGAGTCATTATTACTTGTCAAAATTGAAGGCATTGTAACTATTTAAAATTGAAGGCGTTTAAAAATTGGCGGCATTGATACTGTTAAAATTGGAGGCATTGGTACGGTTAAAAATTGAAAGCATTGTTACTATGAAACATTGAAGCCATTCTTACGATTAGAAATTGAAGGCATTATTACTATAAAAAGTTGGAGGCATTTTTATTATTAAAAATTAGAGATATTAATAAGCTAGAAAATTCGACGCACTATCATGATTAAAAATTGACGGCATTATTACAACTGAAAAATGGAGGTATTATTGCTATTAAAAATCGAAGGCTTTATTATAAAAATTTCTGCAAATTTACTCTTGAGAGCCCCAATTAAGATGAATATTCATAAATACATGTAAAACAATAATTAAAAAATAAATTATTGGAATTTTGAGGCATAGTCCAAATATTACGCTACGTACGGCTCATTTAACTCTACATCTAATGAATCTTATAGAGAATTAAAAATTTCGGCTACTTAGGTTCGAAATGCCATCTCCAATACATTCATTATAAAAATTTGAACTATGCTGGACATTGTTAAAACATTGTCAACGATAATAAAGCCAGAAAACTCATCATCCAATTTTTCCAGAAAAAAAAGTCCCGCAAATTTACCGAAAAATTGGTTTTCTATAATGAAGTGAATTGATTTCATTTTCTTGAACACGTGTACAAGCGTAAAAACTTTAGAATACATTTTTAATTATCATGTTTTACAATATCCAATTTCAAGAGTATTCCTTTTGATGTGGGATTCGAGAAATATTTGGAACGTCAAATTTCAAGCACATTCTTTATAATGTCGAGCCTCGAAAATA
Source organism: Ophion slaviceki (assembly GCA_944452715.1). Classification (NCBI taxonomy): domain Eukaryota; kingdom Metazoa; phylum Arthropoda; class Insecta; order Hymenoptera; family Ichneumonidae; genus Ophion; species Ophion slaviceki. The sequence goes on along the minus strand of OX101795.1, from coordinate 5,970,697 downwards.
TTATTTACTATGTCCAATGTTAAAAATATTCCTAATAAAGTCCAACATAAAAAAAATCAAATTCCATGTCTAATTAAAAAGCGTCCTCGCAATCCGAATAATAATTAGTTTTGAATGATTATTTCTCAACATCCAATTATTTTTTCCGATTTTTCGGCCTCTGCGAGATACCAAAAGTGTCGATTCCCGGGAAAAGCACGAGGAATCGCGAGAAGTGCATGAAGCGAGCGGGGTCTTGCTTATTACCAGAGGGTTGAACTTGATCGTAGGAAAACTCACGGGCGGCCTTATGCAAAGCCAATATGGCGGGCGTGTCCAAGATGATTGAGCGAGAAGTAGCCGGAGCGCGAACGGAGGCCTCGCGGCCCGACCTCGTATTTCGTATTCATAGAATTGCCTGGGAACCGTGACGCGCAAGGCATCTCGACGGAATCTCGACGAACCCAAGCAAAAAGAAAATATCAGGACAACGGCATAGCGCCCTCTCGTGGTGAACGCACGAACTCATATCCAGGACGTTGGTGAAACCTCACGGCGAAAACAGAAAACATTCCGAGCTGGAAACTGCCAACCAGAACTCTGCCCTTCCTAGTCTTTTTAAAGGGCGTGATCCTGAGGCGAGGAGAAAAATGCTAATTTTCATAATTTTTTTTGACGTAAGGTTTCTTTACCATTTTTGAGACTTATTGCATGTTTTATCACTACTTTTGGCTGTGACATGGTATTTTTTAAATTAATTAATTTTTAAAAATGGTAGAGTTATGGCAAGGTCTTCTGACAGATTGTGGCAGATGTTGTCAGGCGGCGTGACATGTAGGGACGGCGGGTTTAATGTGAAACAAAACCAACGAAGATTTTTCTTTCATTAACACTCATACGCAGAATATGAACCAAGAAAAAATGAGAAATATTGAAAATCGATGAAATCGTACGCTTTTAAATAAAAAAATTGAGTTTCCCGAAAAAATAATTACTACATTTAGCAATAAAAAGTACTTTTTTCAAATTTTCAAACACATTTAGGTTCATGTCTTGCGGAATGAGGTTAGAAAGATTTATAACAAATTTAATCAGTATCGGTCGATTAGTTTTTTAGCAATACGTTACGCCACTTTTGAAAATGCAGTTTAAAAAAACGTCCCATACCTCCGCTATTTTAAAAGATTAATCACAATAAAAAAAAAATGCAACAGACAAAAATAGTAGTAAAATATACCCTAAATCTCAAAAAATGGTGAAGAAATCTTTCTTTCGAAATAAAATCATGAAGATCAGCAAAACATTTCCTCGCCTAAAGGTATCTGTCCCCCTCAACAAGTTCCCACATTGTCATATCCCAAAAGCCACGCTCGAGGTCACGAGGGTAGAGAAATGGCCAAAAAACATTCAAGGTCACCTCGAAACTGTTCCAGGTCGAAACATATAAACAGATAAAGGTCATTTGCATGACACGACGGTCAAAGGACACAAAGTCAATATCAGCGATTCGATTCACAACAAACACAAGGACAGTCCTCAGAAAGCGCAACAGTCCTTCAAATGACCTCCGCATGAATATCCTGACACCAATCTGAAGGTGACATTGAAGACCCTGGTGTTTACACAACGCGGAGTATGGAGTCAATGGGCTGCTATAAAGCCGGTCCTCGGAGACGGATGTCTTCAAAATCGACTTCCGCCGTATGCACGAGCATGTGTGTGGGTATTTCGTGTAATAGCCGCCACGTATTAGTTACCGTATAGCTTAGAGCGAAATCTGAAGTGAGGGAGAAGCTCGGAGCGCGACGCTGTAAGTGGCCAAGCACGTCGTGATGCAAAACCGTGCGCTCTGGCAGCCACCGCGATGGGAAAGTGCATTCGGTCACTCGCGGTCTAGTGAATCTTGCTCGGTCTCTCTTTCTTTTTATTTCTCCTTTCATCTCTTGCTCGATCCTTTTCTTGATCCCCCCCCCCTCTCTCTCTCTTCTCTTCTCTTCTACTGTACCCATCTCCCTCTAACCGGACAATGATGAATTGCTGAGTTTTCTAGACGAGAATTTTTACTTCGCTTTCCTAATTCAACGTTTCCTCGCTTCGCCTTTCATTCAGTACACTCGCCTTGCATGAGAAATACACGTTTTTTTTCTCTCTATTCCTCAGTTAAAGCAAGGATTTTAACGAAACATGGTTGTTAACTTCAATTTGGAAGGGCCTCATCTTAGACCCTTAAAAACTAGCCGGTCGATATGTAATCGATCAACGATCCAAACCAGTTCGAAGCTGAAAATCAGGGCGGGAAAAAGTGCAAAAGACGTAAATTGACCATGCAGGTAACGCGTTCAAGTTCAATTTGGACAAATCATGAAAGCATACGAGAAAAAGACTATTTACGTTTGATAATTATTAAAATGCAATCCAATCGATATATAATATATGACACTGTGATAAACATAAAATAAATAATTTTTTTAACATACAAGTAAAATTAACTATTAAGTTAAATTAATGTATTAAAAATGAAATAAAATAAAAAATATATTAAAAATATCAAACAAGTGTCATTACAAAATAAAAATTAAAGGATGAAGGAAAAAAACAAAAATTAGCGAGTGACGAAAACAGAATTGTGACAAATTATTGATAAAAATACTATTTCCGTTCGATAGTTATGCAAATGTAATCAAAAAGATATTTAACATAGTACATGATGATAAATAAATAATGTATCGTTTGTAAAACGTATACGTAAATTGAATTATTACATCAAAGTAATGAATAAAAAACAAAATAAAAATGAAGGAAATAGACAAAAATAACCGAGTGACAGAAAATACTTTGCCTTTCTTTTCCTTTGATACCGTCATTGTCTCTATGATCCCTCGTACTCCAGTCACCCTGAATCTATCGCTTGCATAATGCATGCACGATGCAATACGAGGATCGTAGAGTACGGCGCACGTCGTACAATTTCCAACCGGATGCGTTCGCCAAAGGCTATCTTCGTTTTTCACTCGCTCGTCGATTTTTCATCCGTGCTCGAAGTCGAAGAAATCGATTATTCCGAATACCGGTGATAATAAACACCGGACGCGCGGGGGCTGAATTTTCACGTGTTTCGTGTTTCTTACGTTTCTTTTCTTTGTTCCGAAGATGTGTCTTGGTCGCTTTATTTCCAAGTTATTGATGCTTCCCGGGTGGATTGGCCGAGCATCGGACATTCGAAAATATACGTACGATGCTCTTGCGCTTTCGGTTTAAGTTACCACGGTGATTTGTATGAAATTCGATCCGAAGCGACCCACGCGATATACGTACGAAGGGTGTTACCCTATCTCTTCTTTTCTTCACTCTACCTGTGTATCTTTATCCCATTTGAATTTTCATACTCTTCTTGTTTTAATCGACCACTCATTCTCTCTCTCTCTCTCTCTCTCTCTCTCTCTCTCTCTCTCTCTCTCTCTCTCTCTCTCTCTCTCTCTCTCTCTCTCTCTCTCTCTCACTTTCTCCCCCCCCCTCTTCCTATCTCCCGAGCAATAACGATCTCCTCGCGCGCAACGGCGAGCAACATCGAAGACCAGTTCGACAGCTCTATTTATTTCTGTAATTTACGCAATTCATCCAACTGCCCCGGAGACGATATACCAGTCCAGAGTATCTTGCGATTTGACCCCGTTTTTTTAATTAAGAGACTACATCTACCTAGAGGGTCGAAAAAATGGCCCAATGCCAAAAAAAATGTGGGAAATGGTTGGTGGAAAGGAACGCATTTTTTTATACACATAGGCACATATGGTGAGAGCCTTTAAAACGGCTTAAACTCCAGCTTAACCGGTCCATCCGAAATGTGAAAACCAAACAGGTTATTCAGGTTAATAATAAATTCGAGTAGTTGACGATCGTAGATTTTTCAAATCTTTTTTTTTAACAATGCGGGGACGTATTGAAACAAAATTTACGAAAAAAATCGTCATTTTTACGTAACTATTAGAAAATGAAGATCGGTTTTGACAAAGTGAGATCGTCAACGACCTTTAAGGGTTTCTCGTTGTATCTCCTGTAAATTTGGAAATAATTCATGAAGTCGTTCTCGAGATATCACGTCCACCGACTTTGAAAACAGTGTTTCGAGAAAGACGTGTCTTATGCTTGAAGTATGGTGCTGCTACCGATCGCCCGGCCGACTGTTATAAGCTGTAGCACATTCAATTTAAGGAATATTTTAAGGGGTTACCCCCACTTGCGATTTTGAAAAAAATCGATTTTTTTTATTGCATTTTTTTGAAGTGCAATTTGAAGTGCAGTTTTTTTTTGATGCCCGGAATAGATGACTCTATGTAAGTTTACAAAAAAAAAAAAAACATTTTCTTCGTGTAAACTGAAATTGAAACTTTAAACACGTTTTTCTCAAAATGGCATTTCTGAAGTCGGTGACCAACATTACTCGAACACTAATGAACCGATCTTCTTGAAATTTTGCAGGCTTATTTAATACATAAAAATGTAGTCTTTAATCGTTCGATTTTTTTTTTCGAAAAAAAAATGGCCGTTTTATAGCCAAAAAACGGCCGTTTTTTTCGTTAAAATCGAACCATTAACTTTGACTGTCCGCCATTTTGTGAAAAATGAATATTTTTTAAAATCCTTCGATTAAAGACTAGTTTATACTTATATTTGACTAAAACCATTCGCATTTTTTTTTCAGATGGTCCACTTCGCCGCAATGTTGGTTACTGCAAACCGTGTATATAAAAACATTATTTCATTGACGGCCATTTGCCACTAAACAATGTAATGTTTTTCAATAAAAAAATTACTGAAAGTTCTTCAAGATGTGTTCTTTAAGATGGTATATTGATCGATTAAAAAAGTTTTGTAGTTTTCTTTAAAAAAAATCATGAAAAAGGCCTTTTTTGCGCTACAAGTGGGGGTAACGCCTTAAAGGGAGGGCGCTGTCACTGAGAAGTGACGCACCTCGATGATAGGGAAAGAAATCCCCCCCCCCCCCACCCCCCCTCCTTTACCGACGCGCAGGATCCATCACCCCGCATACCTCTTACCGCAAATTCGGTTTTGATTCGTTCTTTTTAATTTGTTACACTTTTGCGTAGTGACCTTCCCTCTAGTTATTTTGATTAAAACTTTAATTATAATAATGAATCTACCTACGTGATAACACGAGATCTTTTTATGTAAAAATTGTTAGCCACGTAGTTAGAGAAATCCTTGTATTCTAAACTCACCGTACAGAATAAAATTGGTAGAAATAAAAATTGTTTGACATGGCTAATTATTTGCATTTCGTTTGCTCTGCTTACTCCCTCGTTAACGATAACTACGGCATACCTACGGACTCCGAATATTCTCTAACCCCGCCAACGGTCCTTCTTAGGGCCAAAAACCCAAGAAAAGTCCCAGCCTAGAAAAAACGGGAAGTCACCTATCATTTTCTACATTCTCACATAAGCCGTAGTATTTGACGCGTCAAACGTGGTAGTGAAAACCCCACTAGGCGAGCACCGTCAACCCGCGTTGCGATCGTCGTCAATGTAGCCCGTTAACTCGTGTTTTTTCATTTTTTTCGCTTCCGTCGACGAATTTGGACGGCAACGAGCGATTCAACGCACATAGGCGCGCTGGTCGATGGAAAATGTTGACTTCGTCTCGCTTTTTGGTCTTGGAGGCTGATGGCACATTTTTTGGTGATGAGGGTTTGTTTGGGTTTTTGTTTGTTATATATTGTCATTGAATATTGTGGTGGGACAAGAATAAAAAATATGTTCTATTTCTCAGGGAAATAGTTTAAGGTAGAAAGAAAAAGGTTCCGAATTTGGGGCCTTTAAGGGGTTTGCATGAGCTTGAAATTTCAAAAATATGATTTTTAAATTAATTGTATAGCCTAGGGTCTTAACTTTGATTCGCAACGAGGATTTTTTTATAATTTCAAAAATTGATATATTCGTCCATTTCACTACACATTCGGACAGAGCATAGCATATAACATTTTCTATCATGTGGCAGGATGACTTATTAAGTTTATCCATTTGTTACTAATGAATTATTAAAGACGTTCTTTTTTGTTAAATATTGAACTATATCTTCCTACAAGTCGCCATTTTCGTGCTTTTCATAACTTCGGAAAAGTATCCGGCCATGCGGACATTTTTTCTTATCTGAAAGTACATTTTTCGATGAGCATACACAGAAAAAAAATATCCCAAAGAGCTATCGAAATATTGAGATGGAAGAGAACAGTATATGATGCAAGCATTTGTTGATTGAACGGAATAAATAACTCTTAAGGTTCTCGATAACTCTTTTTCGGCCAAATGTGATGGGCCGAAAAAACCGTTTTTCCGATTTTTGTTGTCTACTCAATAAATCATTTGAGGTTTGAAAGAAGATGTGTTCTTAAGCATACACTAGACTTAATTAGTGTAAATTTTTGTTTCAAAAAATAAAAAATAATAACGCAATTAAGGTATTGTAAAGTCTGTATAAAAAATGTCGTCCAACGACCGAATTGACAATAGTTTGTCTGAAAAATAAAAATTCGATAATCTACATAAATGTAGTTCTTATTGCACGGAGCCGTTTTGTTCGAAAAAAAACATTCATCACAAAATTGCGGGCGTTCAAAAAAGGGTAATTTTCGCAAAATCTTACTTATATTCGGGGGCTGGAAAAATACTAAATTAAAAAAAACGGCTGTGCACAACAATAGCTACTACAATTACGGAAATTTTGGTTGCCTGTAATGTGGTCAATTTTCAACATTTTAACTTGAAATTTTTTCACATATTCTTAAGACGATATACTTTGAGAAAATGCAAACAAATGTATTTTTTACCCGTCACGGGGATGTCCCACCTTAAAATAAACTAATATTTCATTGTTCCAATAATCAAATCGTTGTCCCTCAATTACATTGATTCAGACCAAGCCATTTTTTTCAATGCATGTTCCCTTGAACGTGAAACGGCACGTAAAATTCCCTATAATACGATGAATCTTCTCACAACGTTGATAAATATTGAATTTCAGCAAGGAAATGTGATTTATACGACGATATTTCGAAGAATTTTATACATCGCTTGATGCAAAGTGTTTCATTACACATGTGTGTGTGAGTGTGTGTGTAGTTGTGTTGCTCGCTTCGAATGCACCAAACTTCGTAGCCCGTAACGAAGCCAGAGCAGTAAATATCCCAGACGGACAATGTTGTGAATTACCGCGATGGGTACTTCAAACCTCCCCCACCCTCTTTGCTGCCCCATAAACGATTCGGTTTTATGTTGGCAGTGGCGAGAAATCGACCGCCACACAGGATGAAGCTCTTTCTCCGTTTCCTTCTGGCTCTCCCGAGCGTTAGCACGTGCTATTCGCGGTCAATTGGATATATATATATATATATATATATATATATATATAGGGTGCGGTACATAAAGTGTTACAGAGCAATATTACTCAAACTATTGATCATATCCAAAAATGTTTCAGATAAAAGTTTCAGTGTTTGATAAGGCCGTCATACTGGACAACCCTATTTCTTTTTATCGGTGGAGACACTGAAGCTACGTCAAGCTCAACTCCACTTTTTTAAATAGAATGGTACATTTTTTTCAACCATTTTTTGGAACACCTCAAGCCGCATGAATAACATTAAGGGGTCAAAGTCGTTCAAGGTTATTCAAGGTCACCTATTAAAATTGAATACAATTCTAAATATCTCGGATCACTATCAAATATTTGTTAGTGATCCGAGATATTTAGATTTGTATCGTTGATACTGACCTTGAATGACCTTGGACGACTTTAACCCCTGAATGTTTTTCATGCGGCTTGAGGTACTCCACAAGATCTGCGAGCATCTGCTGTAGGTAGATCCAAACCAAGGTTAGTGGAACCTTTGAAAGTGATGATTCGGTAATAATGTCATCGAAAAAAAAATACATGGTTCCATTTAAAAAGTGGAGTTGACCTTGACGTAGCTTCAGCGCCTCCATCGATAAAAAAATAGGGTGGTCCAGTATGATGGCCTTCTCGAACACTGAAACTTTTGTCTGAAACATTTTTGGATCAATAGTTTGAGTGTTATTGCTGTGTAACACTTTATGTGCCTCACCCTGTATATATACACACACACCGGGTGACCCGAAAAGTGACGTCGAAAAGAAAGAATCTAGATACCTCGCATCAATGTCTATCCGAATCACTTCCAAGGGTGTTCTGTAATCTTTTTTTAGTTTTTGAGGAAATGGCATTTGAAACTTTTTTTTCGAGTTGTCCTGAGTGTAGATTTTTGTTTTTGGATAAGGTTCCGATACTCTTCCTTCACCGATCGAGCTGAAATTTTGGGCAAACCTCCTCATCATATTTTAAGACAACCCCTAAAGGGATTTTTGGCGCCTCGCAATAGTTTTCGAGATATTGAATTTAAAAGTTTCTTTTTTAACGCGCGCCGACTACATCTTTATCTGCTACGTTTCCGTTCATACCTATATATGTTATTGCGCTCTCCGTTTTGTCCAAATAAATAAACCGAAATAAACCGAAACCCAAAAACTATTGCGCATCGCCAAAAATCCCTCTAGGGGTTGTTTTCAAATATTAAACAGAAGGTTTGTGCAATATTTCAGCTTGATCGGCAGGGGGGGGGGGGTCGGATCCTTACCCCTATTTTTTATCTTTTATAGATGCACTTTCCTCTCAGAAGTGCTTGACGACTTACACCTAGTTGAAATTCTTTTAAATCTCGACTTTTGGTTTTTGAACGATTCGCGAAATATAACATTTAAAAAAGCTGGTTTAATAAAGTTTGCCGGCCTAAAAAATTGTCAGATAATTGTTAATAACAAATGAACTGTGCAATATAAAAACAACCCTACGTACTTCCATAGACAATGTATTTTTCAAGATATATTCAACATTTTAAGTGAATCGGTTGAAAATTGTCTGAGTTATGTTTCCGGCCAACTTAAAAAATGCAGTTTTGAGATAAACGCTGCACAGCCGCCATTTTGAAATGTATCGCTTCAAAAAAATTATTGCATACAGTCACTGATATGTATGATAAACAGCCTTTTTGTAATCTCGATTTACTTTGTAGTTTTTCTGAAAAAAAAATCCCAAAAAGCATATTTTTCGGCCTCTAGAGTGGGCTAACCCCTTTAATCCTTCGTCCGAGGACTAGATAATTTCATGCCAAAACTAAATGCGTTTGATTTGTCTATTTCGGATGATTTCTTTCCGAGCTGTAGTGGTCACCGCAAAGGACATTTTTCAAACAGCAGTCCGCACAAACCATTGCATCTACCACATTGATAAATATTTTTCAATACAAAAATCGTGAAAGATACATGAAACCATACTCTTTAATGTAAACATTAAAACATTCAAAAACCTGCTACCAATTGGGAGTAATTCAGACTACTATAAGTCTTTTTATTATCGTTTGACTGATTTTGTCGAACCTATTTTCTGAACTTTTCATCAAAATTCAAGGCATTTAGGTTATTCTTCAGTTGGTCATTAATTTATCGCTAAACAGTGCACTACTTAACAATAAGATAAATAAAAAATATTGCGGCAAAACTACAGACACAAAAGAGAAAAATAAAAAAATCCTTTTTTCTCATGAACTAAAAAAGATCATAGCACATACAATGAGGGTGATTCGAATAGGTATGGATAACGAGGCATCTAGATTTTCATTTTGGATGTCTGCAAAGTATGCAAAGAGTTTCGACCACCGTGACCACTTTATTCCGAACCCTACGTCTTTTTCCAATTCTCATTCACCTTCTGTCTTACCCTCTGACTCTTAGAGGCCCATAAAGTCTTCCGGGCAGTCAATTATCCCGGTTCGATGAAATTGTCCGTAGTTTTCAATTTATCAAACTGACGGAATTTTTCGTGGATGCGATGGGCTGCCAAAAACCGTTTTCTCAATTGCCAAGCACTGTCTTCATGATCTTCCAAATTCTGGAACTCTGGAACTCCATTCGGATTTGAATCCTTGTCGACTTCTTTTTTCCCATAACTTACTGGACGTCTTCGGCCGCCGAGCGATTTCGTTTCTGGCTTCCATTACGAAGTTTCCGCGAATGAAGTCAAACAATCACACAGATTCAATTGTCTTAAAAGGGACCAGACACTAATTATCCTTCGGACCAGATACGATCAATTCACAAAAGTTCTCATTCATGAAAAATTGGTTAGAGCTTAATTGGTGCGATCGATTAACGGCTTATGCCTAGTTATTATAGCCGAAAACGGCTAATTTTTTAATATATATTTTTTAGTTAATCGTAATGATGAATTTCTACAAAAATTAGGTGTTTGAAAAAATATCATCTGAAAAACACTCTAACACAAAAATAATTAATTATTGTCGATTTACAGCCGATGTCCGGGAAGCACCTTTCGAAAACCTTTTTCGCGGCGAGCAATGCCCTTCTGAACCAGGTTATCTAACATACTATAAAAAAAACCAGACAGATTTCGTTAGTATATTAGGATTTCGTACCCAAAGGGCAAAACAGAACCCTATTGCTGTCACTCTGCTGTCTGTCCGTCCGCATGTCACGGGTCCCTAGCTCGTAAACGGAATGATTTGCAGACCTGAAATTTGGATATTTTATGTACAATATTGACCCAAAACCGAATACTGAATTAGAAATTCAATTGGATTATTTTTCATGGGGGTCCCGTACTTGAAAAAGGAGCGGGAAAAAATTCTTACCCTGGTTTAAGGGGTGTCATTGTATAAAGCTCATTGAGTATTCAGTAAAAATATATATTTGTTCTTTTTTATCTTCAAAAATAAAGACATCGGGGTCCGTCAAATTTGTCAGTTTTAAACCGCTTTTGTTACGGGGCCTATCTCAAAAACTAACTACTTAAGAGTTTAAAATTTCTGTATATTATGTACCATATACTGTATTTAAACAACAAATACTGAAAGCGCCGATTCATAATGTAGTAAATATAATAATTTATTGTATACATAATACAATAAGTTTACAGTGAAAATATATGAAATTGTTGTTATTTAAATATTTGAAATACCAAATGCCTTTTTTTGGAGGCGGTGCCAGCCAATGACGACAGATTGGTGTCACGGAAGAAACGAGTTTGTAAATTTAAAAAATACTGTAGATCGTATATTTCATTTATTTGTCTTCACCTCCCCTTCTTCTGCAAAAAATGTGACAATATTGGCAGTTGGCGGATGCCGACTCCAAAAACAAGTTATTTGGTATTGTAAATATTTAAATAACAATAATTTTACATATGTTCTTTATTAGCTCACAGTAGGAGTATACAAAGCTTTCTTTAGCTATCATCATCCCATATGGTTTCAGTTTAGTACTACCTAAAACCTGAGACCGGAATAAAGCATTACCCAATTAAATATCTAGTTTTTAAAAGATGAATTGGTCATATGTACGAAACACTACTAGAGCGAGGACCGACTCGCACTTGGCCGAGTTTTTAGTTTATCCCATGATTAATCGAAGAAATTTCCGAAATATCAAATTTTAAAAAATGGTACGTCTTCAAAGTGAGACTCCTGATTTTTGCGAAAAATTGGCAAGTTCGTTCATCAAATCGAAGTATACATCGGGAAATAACCCTAGGATCATATACTATATTTTTACATCTAGAAAAAGCGTAAAAAATAGACGAAAAGTGGATGTGGTCAATATGCAGAATTAGAGCTGCAGCTCAAAACCGCTCCAAATTTTTTTTCTTATGTTTGTTATCACTAAAAAATAACGTTCCATGTAATATGGTGGCGGGGGAGGCCGAAATTTCCAATAAAATCCATAAGTTATGGGATTTTGAAGTTTACTAAAACGGGGGACCAATTAACGTATTTGCGGACATTTCACATTTATTTTGGGCGAGGGTAGGAGGGGTATTTGATAATAAACATTCGTCAGTCACACGCACGCACGCACGCACACACACACACACACACACACACACACACACACACACACACACCACGCACACACACACACACACACACACACACACACACACACACACACACACACACACACACACACACACACACACATACACACACGCACACACACGCACGCACGCACACACACGCACGCACGCACGCGCGCACACACACACACACACACACACACACACACACACACACACACACACACACCACGCACACACCACGCACGCACACGCACGCGACCACACACACACACACACACACATCACACGCGCGCACACACGCACGCACGCACGCACTATATACTATAAATTGATTGGACTAAACGAAAAAATGTAAACATCGGATAGTTAGCATTGTAAGAAGGAATGAAAAGAGAATCCGCATAATAACATTATGAGAAGGTAAAATATATTTGTAAACATATTCACCTGGGGTGGGGTGCCTAGACCACTAAACCCAACCTCAGCACCTCCAAGGTGCCATTTGTTGGGCACCTTGGATGGGTGCGTGGAATCGTGGAGTGCGTAGAACGCTGGGGTGGGCGGAGGGCATCTGGGATGGATGCGTGGGATCGCGTAGAACACTGGGGTGGGCGGGCCAAATTTTCCCATAATTTATAGGAAATTTTGGCCTCCCCCACCATAATATTACATGGGATATCATTTTTTAATGATAACATACGCTAAAAAAAATTAGAGCGTTTTTGAGCTGCAGCCCTGATTCTGCAGATTTACCATCGATGTAGTAGTTTTTGAGATTTTTTGCTCAACGACTTTGCAAATCGTTTAAAATTTCGAACGACGCTCCGAGCGTTCCGACGGGCGTTAACATAACAGTCTATAAGTCTGTCTATTCTGATCTGATTACCTCGACATTTTCAGGAAATAATTATAAGATATACTGTCAATATATAATGATTTAGAAAAGAGTGATTTTTCGACTTTTACAACTAGGCGTAACCCCTTAAAGGGTCCTTGTATTTGAATTGTATCTCAAATTCGAAATTTCCCGAAGCCATCTTCCACGCGACGAGAAGAATCGTGATCGCTGTTATCTGTAAAAGATAACGGGCGCTTAACGATCCCGAATAAAGTTTATGTCCAGGAACGTGGACCGAAGAACTAGGCTTTTTTTTTATTCCATTTATCGTTTGCGAAAAGGTGAGCGACGGCGAAAATCGTTGGGGCCAGCTGGTACGTGGCATCGTTTATACGAAGATTCGTGACGAGCAGTGGAGATTCGGTCACCATCGTGGTAGAGACATCGGCTGGAAAGGCACTGAGATTGCGGTGGCGGTCACAGGATAAATTTCTGTAGCGAGGGTCGAGGCAATAATAATGGCAGCACTTTCTACTATCAAATAGATTTATGGATTTCCGACGAGTACGTATATACATCAACTTTACAATATCATTCATACACAAATATATACCGGGTGATTCACTAGAAACTAGATATTCGAAAATTCCTATAGATATTGACTGCGGAGAGAAAGTTTGAACGGTTTGTCAATATCTACATGCCGGTTGCCTTACAATTTTCTCAAATATCAATAGACAAATGCACCGAAATGTGTCTACATATATCATTCTTCTATATCACTGTTCGAAAAAAAACATTTGGATTTAAAGAAATTTATCGACTAATTGTGTTTTAAGGCGGTCTCTACTGTGACGAGTGAAATATCGATTTTTTTGCATTTTTGCGAAATATACATATTCATGAATATGTGAAAAAAAATTCTATTTGAAGTATCGAAAATTGATCAAGTTACAGATGATTTTGAGAGAGCAGGTAGCGCAACGATTTACACTGCGACCTCTCATATCGGCACAGCGGCGGGATCGGCTCCGCATCACACTTCCAAACATGAAGGTGCGCTCTATTCACACTGATGAGAAAAAAAATCATTGATCCAATATAATGAGTGTTATTGAATGAAATTTCGTTGATTCAATTGTAAAATTGTTGGTGTAAATAATCGGATTTGTTAGTCCAAGCAGAACGCTATTGACTTTAATAACATGATAAAATTAAAAGTTTTTTTTCATTCAAAAGGTATATTGTTAGCCAAGAACAATATATTATTGAAACTATCTAAAAAATTATCGCAAACAAATTATATAGTTTTGAATGCATTTTCTGCAACGAAGAAAAAAAGCGTTTCAATTCATAACATGAATATTGTTGATTCGAGTACACAAGAAAAATTGAATTTCGCACGTTTGATTCAGATTAAATTTCTATTGAGTAAATATGTTATTTTATTTTTTCACCATATCCGAAATTGATTTTCAAGTACATTATTCGTTAAAATATTAATATTTTATTTTGATTGAAAAACATTAAGCAAACGTCTGAATTGGTTAAAAAATGATGCGGAAATAAAATTTGTTTCTTGCGCATTTGGTCGAAAAAACTCAACTAAATCATGGTCGAGCAGCCCCGAAATTATAGATGTGAGGAAACCCGTAGTTCTCGGAGTAACCGCTAGAAGCCGCACGCGCGCTCGTTTCTCGTAAGCGTAACGCGAACCGAAAATCTATTTAAACGCCGGAGAAACTCTGAAGAGTATCGCTTCTCAGCCTGTGGCTAAGATCAAAGTGCAGTATCTGTTGTTATCAGTTGAATATCTGATATTCTCTCCAATATTATCGTGGATGATCATTCTAATGCTCACGTTTTAGTTAAGATTTAAAACAAGTTGAAAAACTTACGCCTCGTGACATATTCGTTTCGATGCAATAAAGAAATAATTAATTCTATTGATTATATTTTTGTACGAAATAAAAAATGTTGTAGCAACCGCGTAATTATTTCATCCATACATCTACGGATTGTATATACAATGATTTCAATAGAATATAATTTTATTTGAAAGTAAATGTAGATATTCAGACAACAGAAGAGCATTTTGAATAAAATAATATGTCATTTAAATCAATCACATTTTACAATAGTTTATAGTATTGTAAGAATCTCATATATCGGTGGCACTCTTCAGCAGCACATTTATTTGGATCAACCAATATATTTTTTTGATTCAATTGGTTTTTTTTTCTCTGTCCACGCAAGCCGACTCTGCGCAGCTGCGCTAATTGTAGGACCCCTTAAAGCCCGCTCTAATTGTCTAGCATACTTCGAGCCTCACGCTATAGGGCCTGGCGCTTCTCCCACCATGCGCTACATCGATAGATATTCGGCACATAGTGGGGGGCTTGTTGCATCTGCGGAGGTTCCGATATGAGAGGTCGCAGTGTACTAGAACTTTCCATTGCGTTAGTCTCCAAACTACTTTTTTCGACCTGGTCGGTATTACAACTCTAGCTATAATTGTCCGATTTGCTATTTACAAAACCAAAATTTCGGTCATTGCAGTAGCTATTGTTGTACCCAGCCGTTTTTTCCAATTTAGTATTTTTTGAGCCCCTGAATATAAGGGAAAATTTCGCCAAAATTACACTTTTCTCTGAACACCCGCCAGTGTGTGATTTTTTTTAAACAATCAGGCACAACGAGAACCACATTTTTATAAATGATAAAATTTTTTTATCTTTATTTTTTGGTCCAACCATTGTCAAGTTATCGATCCAGCTGTTGGACCACATTTTTTATACAGAGGCTCTACTATACGTCATTTTTATTTCTGTCAATAGGAATATACACGAAATAAGTTCAATCTATGCTTATTAACTATCTTTTCTTCAAATCCCAAATAAATAATCGAGTAAACGAGATAATTCGTCAAAAACGACCTTTTTCGGCCCGTTACATTGGAATCCTCCCTTAAGAATTAGTTATTCCGTTGAACTAACAAATACTTGGATCAAATATTTTCATCTCAATATTTCGGTGGCCTTTTTTCAATTTTTGTTCTGTCTATGCTCATCGAAGAATGTACTTTTAGTATAAGAATTCCGCATGGCTGGGAACTTTTACGCAGTTTTGAAAATCACGAAAATAACGAGCTGTAGGAAGAAAAAGTTCGATTTTCAACAACGAAAACAAAAACATCTTTAATAATTAGTTATTAACAAATAGATAAACTTAAAAAATCATCCTGTCGTACAGTAGAAAATGTTATAAAATATGCTCTCTCCGAATGTGTAGTGAATCAGTCAAATAGATTTCGAGATGCGACCTACCCCGTTTTAGAAAACACAGTTTCGAGAAAAAGAAAAAAGGATAAGTCGCAGGGTGGTTCGCCGTAGCGCAGTCGGCTGACGCTTCCTAAAAATCGTCACAACGCGATCAATTTTTGGAATTATAAAAAAATCCTCATTGCAAATGAATATTAAGACCCCAGGCTACAAAACTTTCAAAAAATCGTGTTTTAGAAATTTGAAGCTCATGAAAACCCATTGAATGCCTCAAATTTAGCACATTTTTTTTCAACCTATACTATTCCCCTGAGAATTAAAATATCCTTTTTATTCTCGTCTCATCATAACATTCAATCGCAATATATTTTTGAAAATCCAATTGCCCCTACCTGATCCCTTATCACTAAAAAGTGTGCGATCAGCCTTCAAGACCAATAAGCGAGAACAAGTCGACGTTTTCCATCGACCAGCGCGCGTATGTCCGTTGAATCGATCGTTGTCGTCCACATCAATCGACGAAATAAAAGATCAAATGAAAAAACAATGTTCCGTTACAGTAGTGTCCTCATATAATCTCATCGATCACTCGATCAATTAAATTGATCGATTGATCATTATTGATTGATTGGTCGAAAATACTTCCTTTGTACCGCACAATTTAGCTTCCGAAGAATCACTTGAATGAATTAAAAATTGATCGAGTTATACAGGATTTTAGGAAGGTCGATGCAAAGCCTTAAGGGGGTGATAGGTCACCTCGTTAGGAATATATCTAACCTAGGTTACCCTAGCCTAAAGTCTAAGGATTTCGAGTTATCATGAAAATTAAGATTTTTGGAAAATTTCCCAAAATTAGGTACTAACTAGTTCATAAAGTACCAACAGACAATAATTAGTAACTAAAAACTTATTTGCGTCTTACCTTTAATTGTATTCAATCGACAAACACCAGTACAATCATCTGTATTCACACAACTAACTAAATGGGACGTGTTGAATAATTAAAAACTCGTCAAAAAATAGAAGATAAAAATCTAAATACTTATGTCAATGCTATTTTTGAAAAAAATATCATTAACGTAAGAGGCAAACGAGTTAGTACCTAATTTTGGGAAATTTTGCAAAAATCATACTCATACAAATACAAATCATACTCATACAAATCATACCATGATAACTCGAAATCCTTAGACTTTTGTCTGACGTAACTTAGGTTAGATATGTTCCTAACGAGGTGACTAATCACCCCCTTAAGGCTTTGCATCGACCTTCCTAACACCCTGTATTGCAAAGTACTCGATCGACTAATCAACTCGCTTCTTCGCACAAAGGAATAAAAAGTGTCATCAAAAGTCACTTCGATGGAGTGCGAATAACTGATCTTGTCGGAGAATAATTAGCTGAGTTTCTCAATAACGTTTCGAAATGTTTTCCAGCACTGTTAACCAAATCCAATTAGAAAATACTGCCAATTTGCGACTAATGAAATACCCGCGAGGTGTATAACACCTGTCACCGTTTGATACATCGATAAATGGGCGTTAAAAATCGTGCACACGAGGATTTGTAAATTTGTTTATTTTGCATTGCAGCATTTGCGAGGCGAATGCAGTTTTATCCTAGCAGGAGTTTCTTCACTTTCTGCCTCGTTATAATTATATCCGAGCACTTTAATTCGATCGTTATCCTTCCAATACGTCTCAATGTAATTTGCATTTCTTACCTTTAGCACGATGATTTTTCCATAATTTTTGTTTATACTATTATTATTATCGTTATCATTATCATCGTTTATCTCGAGCTTCCGACCATCTATCCCACCTCGAGTCTTTTCTATACTTTGCTATATTAAATCTTCGATTAATATATATCGATAAACGGATAAATGGAGCGTGCAAAGTGCATCGAGGATGCACTTGCTCTCCCACAACGATATCGTGTGGAGAGAGCGAGAGAGAAATCTAAGGGGCAAAAGAGGGAGAGAGAGAGAGAGTGAGGGGGGGAGAGCACTGAGCTAGTTTCCAGTTTGTTATATCGTTTTATTAGATTTTATTTATACCCGAGGGGCCGATCGATCGCTCGATTGATCCCGTAATTTATGCCTTCTGCAATAACATCGCAAACGAGAGGGCGAGAGTGTGAGAGAAAGAGAGAGAGTGTGAGTGAGAAGGAAAGAGAGAGGGATGGAGAGAGAATCTGCATTACCGGGTGTGTCTAAGGCCATACGGAATAGATGTGATAACTCACCTGTCCAACAACAACCAAACGAGCTTTTTTTATTGCCCGTCTATAATCGCAATTCGGAGCAACTACTTTTGGATTTAATAATTATAATAATATTAATGGAGATTCATTTTTTAAGGTGAAATAATTACGGTCGTAATATATTACTACATATTGCAATATTATGAATATTCTGTACGTAACATTATATATAGCTGTCACGTGATCTGTATTATACCCAATTAATTACTCATACATTATAATATTATTACGAAACATTATTTTTTTATTGAACACGTATGGCAAAGTATGATATTATTTATATTCTAATATTCGTGTAGCTGTAATACGATCTATATGATTACTCGTTAATAATATTAATGGACATTCATTTTTAAATATACAATAACTATGGTCGCAATATATTACTAAGTATTGCAATATCATGGATATTCTGTACGTGATATTATATATAGCTGTCACGTGATCTGTATTATACATAATTATACATAATTATTTACTCACACGTTATAATATTTTTATGTGGAATTATTATTTTTATGAAGCAAGTACAGTCACAAAATATAATATATTACAATATTATTTATATTCTAATATTTATACAACTGTAATACGATCCATACTATTAATAATATTCATGAAGATTCATCTTTAAATATGCAATAACTACCTTCGCAAAGTATTATTAAATACTTCAATATTATGAATATTCTGTACGTAATGTTATATATAGCTGTCACCTGATCTGTATTATACACATTAAATTACTTCCACATCATGATAATATTAATTGAGAATAATTTTTACCTATGAAATAATCACGGTGAAGAAATATAATATTACCTTTTTTTATTCTTCGTATCTTAAAATTGGCAGACACTACAGTGAACGCAGTCATTTTTTTAATTTACCATTCTATAAATTAAATCTGGTCAATTACAAAATCGTTATTTTTACGCAATTAAGAAAGAAGGCTGGAAAAACATAAGAATTTTTTCTGGCAAAAAAAATTAAAATAATAGATCGTAATTGGAGAAAAGGAGAATTAATTACTCCCACATGATAATAATGATATCAATTAAGAAAAAAATGTTACCCATAAACAATCACGGTCGTGAAATATAATATTACCTTTTTTTTATTTTGCGTATCTTGAACCTCCAAGGCACTACTACGATCGCAGGCATTTTTTTAATTCATCATTCTATAAATTAAGCCTGATCAATTAAAAAATTCTAAGAACCGAAAGAGACTATGAATATCCAGCATTCAAGCAGTTACAAAAAATGGGCTGGATGAATAATTTTGCAGAAAAAAAAAGAAAATAATGGATCGGAATGGGGAAAAATGAAGAAAGAAAATACATTTCTCCACAGGTAAATATTATGTGGAGCGATCAGGATAAACCAGGCCCATCACGAGAGCTTGCGATCGCACCAGGCTCCGCAGATACCTCCGTTGCCAGCCATTCATCGTTTATCTCATTCTCGTTCTCACTGACTGGTTCGCGTGGATCAGTGCACGATATTGGTTCACAACCGGCGAGCTCCATCTGAAGCCCATTATTCGCAAAGAAACAGAACAGTCCTAAGCATCGTAGGAGATTAGATGACTCTGATAGGTAAAGCTTGTTCTTAGTGTTTTTTTTTCTTCTTTTTTTGTCATTTTTTTCATTAAAAAGAGAAATTACGTGCACAGGGTATCCACTAATTAATCGGGACGAGTCTTACGAGATCGCTAATCAATTCGATTATTTCAATCTATCGCTCGACCCTCATTCGAAAACGAAAGTGAGAAAGGATTTTATACCAATGCATTGTGAAAAATGAAAGACACCGAAACAATGTAATGCATAATGTTACAAATATTTTTCCTTCATTTTAAATCATTTAAAAAAATGTTTTTTCCCTGCTCTAAATAAATTTGTAAAAAATAATTTCAATTTTTTTTTCGTACGTGCCCAGTACCTGCATTTTTTAAATCACGAGCCCCAGAACCAAGAAAAAGTCGAAGAACGCTAAATTCAATAAAAAATCGAGGTGTCTACTTTTTCATGAGAACGAAGACAGGGTAATTTCAAATATTTTTTTCAGGTAAACATTTTCCCATTAAATAATCAGTGCATGCACCTTGTCTATCGATGCAAGAGCGAATAACTTTTGCTCCAAATAAATTTGGAATAAAATAAATTTGAAATAAAATCGAGTTTAAATTATAAACAATGTAGAGATCGCAGCCTGTCAGTGAATTTCAATGAGATTTGATCCATAACAAATTAAAATAGATACTACGAAAAAAAACAATATTCGACGCATCCGATTCCGAATGAATTATTCGAAAAAACGCAATCATTTTGGCTGTAAAAATGTTCATTTTTCCCTACTAATTGAAATAAAAACCTTTTCGAACGTTTATATTTCCGGCACGATAAAAATGAGAAATTGTGTAACAACTTTAGGTGAATATTTTTTTTAGTAAGTGACGTTTGAGTCCATTTTTTCCCAAGGGAAAGTAAAGGAGAAATCGAGTAATTTACGAGGAGGTCACGTGCAGTTGGAACGACTTCTTGAGTGCCTCGCCAATGTTTGTCCATTTTCGTGCAGTTTGATCACGAGAGAACTGGGAGGCGACCGGCAAGGGTAAAACTACGGGCTCTGTTGGCAGTGATGACGATAATTGTATGAGCGTGCGGGAGGCACGCGTGGACGGCGCGTGTCACCTGTCTGTCACGCTCTGGTGAAGTTTACGCGCAATACGTAAGTATATACGTCACGACGACTGGAGAACTTTCCCCGTACGCGCGAGCGGTCCACCCTCCATGAAGATATGGCCGAGTGACCCCCACAACCTGCTGTTCGTTGGAATCGCAGGCATTTTTTTTTTTTCATCGCTACTTATTATCATAAACATAATCACAAAAGAAACATGGATACGTGCTCAGACGGCCCTCGATTCGGTTAATTTCGATGTCAAAGTGTCCTGATAACATCGCAAATTAAAAATTATCATTTTATCCTCAGGCTTACACAATATTATATTATTTATATTCAATGTGAAATATTATGTCAAGCTATAAAGAAAATTGTATTATACAAAATTAATTACTTTAATCACAATTATTTCATAAAAATCTATCTGTTCATTTCTGTGACATGTTAGTAATGAATTATGCAAAATACAAATTATAGCTGCATGCAGACTATAAATAATATCAAAATAAATTTCAATATTTTCTGATCATGATTATTTCATAAAAATAAATAGTAAATAATAATAACCGAAGCACTTGTTTTGATGTTACTATTGTTTAATTACATGAAAACGGGTGCTAGCGTTATTGTTATTTTATGTAATTTTTTATATGCCCATACACAGCGCATTTACACTAGGCTTGTTAAAGACTTTACCTTCTCGGGGCACATTCTGGATAGCGCTAAAATAGTGAAAAATTGTGTTCTAGCCTGAAAATTATGTACTTTATAAACAAAATTCCTACAAAAGTTGTTAGCTTTGCCCTAGCATTTTTTTGGTGAAAGAAAGCCATGTTTCCTTTTCCTTTTAACATGACGGCCATCTTAACGTCGCTATTTTGAATTTTGGAACAAATTTTTTTTTGAACGTCTCTTTTTAAACTTTCAGCGTTTCACTACACTCAATACTTGATCGGAGCAGTATTTTCGAGATAAATCGGGTGTAAGATTAAAATGGGTCATTCGGTATCTATTTAATAATATTAGAATTTTGTAGAAACTTAAAATATTGTAGATTCCATTGTACGGGGTCATCCCTCTTATTACATTTCCCGCCATATTCCACTACCCATCGTTAAATATTGAAATATTTAGTTACGTTATGTAAATAATATGATTATTAAATTAATCATATGTTATTAAATATATATAGAATAATCTCTATTACACATAGTAAATTATACACACGTTACAATGTCATTAAACTCGTATGCCAATTATAACAACCGAAGATTACGCCGTATATAAATTTACAACATTCACAAAAATCGAATAATTTCATTGTACAAAATCTTTTCCAAAAAAAACTCCAAAAAATTATCCCCATAAAAAATGTGCCCTGAATTAATTTCATACTCTTTTTTTACAGATAAATCCCGATTCAAAGCACAAATTTGTGACCAGAGCATTCGTTCGAAAAAGCTGTAAAAATAAACGACTGAAAAATAGTCAACTATGAAATAAATTTAAAAATAGGGGTTCCATTTTCAGGAGGCCTCCGTATGCAGGATACTCATTCCGTCCGCAAGCGTGCTCAAACAAACCCAAGCAAACCCAAACAAACTCACAAAAGCTGAATAATTTAATTGTACAAAATATTTTTGAAAAAAATCACAAAAAATGGTCCCCATCTAAAATATGGGCCCTAAATTTATTTAATAGTTTTTTTACGTATATATCCCGATTCGAAATACAAAATTGTGACAAGAGCATTCGTTCAAAAAAGCTGTAAAAATAATCGACTGAAAAATACTCAACTGTAAAATGAATGAAAAAATGGGGGTCCCATTTTTAGGTGGCGTTCGTATTCCGGTTTTTTGCAGCATCCCTGAGCATGCCCAAACAAATCCAAACAAACTAACAAAAGCCGAATAATCTCATTGTACAAAATCTTTTGAAAAAAACCAAAAAAATTGTCCCCATCCAAAAAATGGGCCCTAAATTTATCTAATAGTCTTTTTTACGTCCAAAACGGATAGCACAGAATTGTGACAACAGCATTCGTTCAAAAAAGCTGTAAAAATAATCGACTGGAAAACAGTCAACTGTAAAATAAATTTAAAAATCGGGGTCCTATTTTCAGGTGGCGTTCGTATTCCGGATATTCGTTCCGTCCGCAAGCGTGCCATCGGACGACGCAAAATGACGACGAAACTGTGAGGAACCTGCGGAGAACGGAACCACCTGCGGTTCGGGAAGAAAGTGGATAAAGCCCGAAGAGGGTGGCATGTGCGAGCGAGAGACCCTTACCGTTTGACTTCGAAGCAGGTACACGTGGGGTAGGCGACGGGGGAGTTTGC
Source organism: Ophion slaviceki (assembly GCA_944452715.1). Classification (NCBI taxonomy): domain Eukaryota; kingdom Metazoa; phylum Arthropoda; class Insecta; order Hymenoptera; family Ichneumonidae; genus Ophion; species Ophion slaviceki. The sequence continues at coordinate 5,947,338 of OX101795.1, read as the reverse complement.
GTTTGCGATTTCACCGGAGCGTGTCTCCGCGGCACATGTGTCGCGGTCGCTCAACAACGGCGCCATCACTGGTCAAACTAATGGACTCCCGGAGGACCTTAAGGGGGTACGCCACAGTGACATCCTACGGAGCGAGAGACGTTTCGGAAATTAATTGCCAGCACGTTGCTCGTGCGAGTTACCTTATCATCGGTATATTGTTGGTAGTCATTTTATTAGTATCGACGAAGAGGGTTGTAAAAATCGGGAATATTACGATATCTGTGACTCTTAATTCTGACCACGCAGCGTTCATATTTGACCCAACATAAGACTTTTTTCAAGCGTGGTAAAAATCGAAATTTGACCCTTAAGGGGGTGAAACAAGGGGTTTTAAAGTTTGGGTTTGCTTTGATGTTTTTTTGAAGGCTCTCATATGTGTGGCATGCACAGTTAAGGAATCAAAAGTACTACTTAACTGTGTACACGCACTGAACAGCGAGGAAAACATGGTATAGTATTATATACAAAATAAGTTTTAAGTAAATCTGGTCCAAAAATACGTTTTTTCAAGCAAACCTTAACACATCTGTTTAACCCCCTTGAGGGTTACATTTTGGAAATTGCTGAAATACATGTTTAATTATTTGTATTGGAGGGTATTTATACCAAGTTTCAAGCAAATCTGACCAAAAATATGCTGTCTCATATAAACTTTAAAACTCCCGTTTTACCCCTTAAGGGTTGAATTTCGATTTTTACCACTCTTAACAAAAGTTTATTTTGGGTAAGATATGAAGAATGCGTGGTCAGAATTAGGGGCCACAGATGTCACAATACTGCCTAAAAATCTAAAAAGTTAATAAATCATGGGAAAACCCTTTGCGGCATTGGCGATCTCCCATTTTAGGGGTAAAACTACTCCAGAGGACTGAAATATAAGCGTAACTTTGAGAATTTGTTGGGCTTGACGAAAATAAATTGAAAATCGAGTAAATGTTGTTTGAAAAAAATCGTTAAAATGGTTAAGGGATTATGCCCAGTTTTAATCGAAAAAGCAGTTTTTTTTAAATCAATATATTTTGACAGTATATCATCTTATAAATGTTCCCTGAAAATTTCAAGGTGATCATGCTGTTATGTTGATGCTCGTCGGAACGCTCGGAGCATCGTTCGAAACTATAAACGCTTTTTTTCTCGAAAGTACGTTTTCAAAGCCGGTGAGAAAAATATCTCAAAAACTACCGCATCGACCCGACTGACATTTTTAGGGCTTTTTCTAGATGTAAAAATATAGTAACTAATCGAAGGATTTTTTCCGGTGTACACTTTCGATTTGATGAACGAAAAATGCCCATTTTATAAGCAAAAATCAAATCTCGCACTTTGAGCACTTGCCATTTTTTTTTATTTTGATACTTCAGAAATTCCTTCGATTAATCATGGGATAAACTAATGTACTAACGAAATTGAGTGTTCTCTAAATGATATTTTTTCCAATACCTAATTTTTGTAGATATTTATCATTACGATTTTTTTAATCCAAAAAATGAGCTGTTCTCGACTCTTACAACTAGCATCCCGTTAATCGGCTTTTTGAAACTATTTTTCAGAGGGTAAGTCCTGAAAAAAAATCCTCAAAATATATTTTTCATACATTATTTATTAGTATTTAAACAACATACGTTTTTCAAAATTCTTTTCGGAGTCGGAACATTTTTTTGCCTCAAATTTTGGACTATGAATGTTTATAAAAAATGTTCCAAATTTAAAAAAAAGTGGCTCTCATAACTTTGCCTCTAATCGAGATTTCAGAATATATACATTTTTAAAAGACGCTTGTAAAAGTACAGAGAAGAACAAATTTCACCGAATGGAGAAGTTGTTAAGAAAATTTTAACAAATAGAAAATTAATAAAAAGGCAACCAAGCGTTTACATACTTGCAGTATTTAAAAAAATCGGTTTTTTGTTGATTAGTTATTATCATATTATTAATTATCATAAATTGGTATTACAAATTCATTTTTCTTTATTTATATTTTTTAACGATTTTTTGAAAATTCGGGAGTATGTAAACGATGTTTAGTTATTTGTTTTTTCTTCAAATAATTTCGCTACTTATTCAGATTTTCTTAACAATTTCTCTATTCCTTGACATTTTTTCTTTAAACTTTACTATTAATAATATAAATAATACGAAAATAATAATATATTGATAATGCCCGAAAAATAACGTAAATAGTTGAAGTACTTTTTTCACAACAAATTTCCAATATTTACAATGTTTATTTTTTGCTTTGTTGTGGCGTTCCCCCTTAAGGTACCAAGGCCAACTGGATGGAATGGAGCACGCGCATCGCAAGGTCCCTAGCGAGCCTCACCTGACTTTTCGTCGCTCTCCCTCTCTCTCTCGCCTTGCCTTGGTCCCTTTTTCCTGCTGGAGGTCCCACATGGAGAATCCTCCGCAGTTGGGCAACCCCGCGCCCTCCGAATAATCACGCAAGCATGAATCCGCCACCGCGGCGAAAGAGACCACTTCAGGAGAGCACCTGCAACCCCCAAGACGGCGCGAGGGGTTGCTACGCGTACGTACGTATACACAAAACACATTTGCCGACGGGAGCCAGCGGTGCGTGGTTCCTTGACACATGCCGCGAGACGAAGCTCCGTGGCTTACAACCCCATTTTTATTGTTAATGTCAGGCTAATTTTATACACTATTTTGTTGCGAGCTGCTCGTTCCTGGCGAGCTAATTACAGGCGAAGAAATTTTCAACGTGCACGCTGGACGGTGCGTTGAAAAATATTTTTAGTAGGCCCATTTGGATTTTCGGAAAGGGCCTAAAGAACAGGTTGATTTTCAATATTTCTGCCTGATGTAAGCGTTGGAACGACGAGGTCGAAATTTTACACACAATCAATACATAGTCTTTCCAAGGTTCAGTTTTTTTTTCGTCGAATGTTATCGATAAACAATGGAGTCATTATTTTTTAAACAAAGTGCCGCCCATTTGTATTTTCGGATAGGGTCCAAAAAACAGGTGGATGGTCAATATTTTTTTCTGACGAGAGTGTTCGGACGATGAGTTCGGAATTTAACACATAATTAATACACTGTCTTGCCGAAGTTGAATTTTTTTTTCATCTAATGATATCGATAAACAATGGAGTTATAATTTTTTAAACAAAGTGCCGCCGGTGCTGCCTGTCCAATCGGTTATAGCAAGGGTCATCATAAATGGAAAATAAAAAAATTACTTTTACAATAATAATAAAACTTCCGTATGACCGGGGACTTTTATGAAATTTAAAAAATTACGGAATCGGTCGGATGGAGGTAAAAAACGTTCATTTTTTGATAATCTTTTATTAACAATGAATGAAGATATGAAAGAAAATCATATGATTATACGATAGAGAATGTTATAAACTATCCTCTGTCGGGATTTGAAGTCAATCGGATGAGTAATGTTTCGATTTTCCAAAACGATGTGCCCGTGGGATAAGCACACAATTCGAGGAGTGAACGACTGTTGGTTTGGATGAAACAACAAAATTAACTTTCGTGTCTGTTGCTGTGCCCATCCGGGCTCTTCTTATATATATATATATATATATATATATATATATATATATATATATATATATATATATATATATATATATACATACACATACATACATACATACATACATACATACATACATACATACATATATATATATATATATATATATATATAAGCTTTTTATTACTTTTAATTAGCGGAACAAACATTTGCGTACGTTTCGTCTCATAATTCGGTGCTACAAAACTAAGTAGACACACGCGACTACGGGGCTTAAAAAGTTGGGTGCATTTCTTTGCCTAGAGGTAAAACAATTAGTCACACTTCATAGGAACTAATGTATGGGAAAAACACTTTTTGGGCTAAGGTTTTCACCAATGATTGTGTGATTTTCATTTGACAAGGAGACTGACAGGGTCAGTGAAAGTGAACAATCACGGACATGCAAGTAATTACTATCAAGAAAAATTAATCCATAGTCCAAGGAATTATTATTCCGAACAATTAATCTATAGTTTAAGATGTTATTATCAAAAATAACTAATCCATAGTCCAAGAAATTGTTTTCCAAAATAATAAATCCATAGTCCAAGTATTATTATTCAAAATAGCGATTCCATAGCCCAAGTAATAATTTGCCAAGATGATTAATCCGTAGCCCAAGTCGCCATTTTCCAAAATAACTAATCCGTAGTCCAAGTAATTATCATCCAAAATAATTAATCCCAGGTCCTACTAATAATCAGTATCGAAAATAAGAATCACATAAATGTTCGAAAAATCAACTTTTTAAAATAACTCATCTGCGTTGACAACGTCGAATGAATACGAAAAAAAATTATGATAATTCGACAATCGACGCATTTTTTGTTTACATTTGGAGTGATTCTTTGGTGTACCGCAGCCTCGTTAATTTTCCATGGCAACGTCAGAAATTCAACAAAACTCGGTAACTCAAATGCGGAAACGGAAAAGGTTGAGGGACCAGCTTGCTTAAGGTTCCTCGGGTCTGCCCTACGTGTTTCCGAGGCAGTGTGTTCACGAGAAAAGGGGTAGCCGTTTGCTCGTTTCGAACTTCCTCTTTCTCTCTCTCCCTCTCTCTCTCTCTCTCTCTCTCTCTCTCTCTCTCTCTCTCTCTCTCTCTCTCTGCCTCGCGTTCTTCGTATAGTTACGGTGTGGGCGCCACAGAGTGTCGGCACGCGTATGCACGAGCAGGTGCATCTATATGCATCGCGGGACTGCATACTGCACTTTGCTAGCTCGCGCCATACCAACTCTCGCATACCCGCACGATTTCAAAGATAAAAATGGACTGACGCGCATAATTATTCCACTCTAAGTCACAGCTGTATTATTATTGATCTCATTACTCCATTCGTACAATATTGTAATAATATTACATCATAAAATAATATATAATACTAGAAAAATATCATACTATGTCCTGATATAAAATGTGGATGATATTTATTACAGTAGTAAATAATAACAGCAATGATAAGACAGTTCATCACGATTTTTATTGGTTTCTAATATTACTTATGCATTATAATACTATATAATAATATATTACGAAGTTATTAGGACGGCAAGGGCCGCAAAGCAGTATTGGGCGTTAATCGTTTCAATCCGTTCATTAATTGACTAAAAAAGTAATTGCAATTAACATTAATTGCATGTTGCACTTAATTTATTTGCATTAATCTATGTTAATTGCAACTCGCAATTAAAATAATTGCAATTAAGTTTTTTAATCGTTCTAAGAAACAATTAAAACTAACAATTAACCTCATATACGTATTTCATTAACTTACACATTTGTTCTGACGCCACGCAGCGCCTTATACGATAATCAGTTTTAATGATTAGTTTTGAAGCAAATACATTGAAAATATTGAAAATTGATTACTTTCTGATTGTGGAAAGTCACGATTGGGAATTGGTTAATTGTTAACTGTGACTATAGCAATTAAAATTAATTGATCGTCAATCTTTAGTTACCCTTGCCATTAAATGTTGCCCAACACTGCCGCAAGGTATCTACTTGAAATAATGAAGATGGCGGATGGTACGTCGCGAAAAAAAATGTCTAAGGGAAGAAGTGAGAGCAATTGGAAATGGTAACCCATCAAAATGGGGAAAAGAAACAAAATGAGCAATGAAAAGCGTAGACGAGGGCAATGTGGCAAACTGTATGGAATGGAAATGTAAGGGAGCTCGAAAGAAAAATAGAAAGAGGCATAAAAATTAAAATTGAACAAGAAATTCAATTCGATTGGAGAAAAATCGATGTGTCAACATGCTGCGAGGAATACAAATATAGGAAAACAGATATATACGTGGAAAAATATTAGAAGGACAAGATGAGTAACGGAGAATTAAAAGAAACGTCGGCGAGGTTAAGGGGGGAACCTCCTGCAGATCAATTTTTTTACTGCTTTAAAAATTCTTTTAGTATTTGAAGGATATACTTCCCCAGTTTGAAGCCCAACAGAAAGTCTTCAAGGTCCCTAGGAAATCATCGAAGTGATGCCCTCCAAAAGTACCGAGAGTATGTAAACGAGCGCGCGCCTTTTGCGGCCTGTACCTTTTAATTTTTTAGTTATTAGCCAAACAAATTTGCTAGTTTACCTTTTGAATAATAGGGGGCACTTCCGACGATTGTAAAGAAAACTTCGGCCTGTGTAACCGTCGTTTTTCATTTTCACATAAACAGTTCACACAAAAAGAGAAAAATGCAGCCCAGATGAGTGATTTCCTAGAAGCAGGCTTGCTTTATGGACGTGGCATCGCAGATTAAGCTTGGGTAATTATAAATCACTTTAAACTCTACTTTTCAAGAACGAAAACTTTAATTGAGTTTTTCTCGAAACGTGTTTTTTTCCGTGCCGTGGAATGTATCTCAAAAAGTAATGAACCAATCAACTAGAAATTTTGTACAGATATTCTTCAACTTATCGGCCTTTGCACAAACCTAAAATTTCGTATAAAATGTTATAACAATTATTGTTTTTACCGATTTGTTTAATAAAAAAAAGTTTTTTTTTCTTTTTGTCCTTAAATGTTCATTTTTTTGGCTGAATGTAGGTTCATGCAAAGCGGAATGATTTATGTTAACGAATAAAAATTGTTTCGTTGATTTTAGTTAACTACAAGGATCTGGGCGTTTCACTGCGAAAACTCTAGGAGCCAAGTTCGAGCACCTCAAGCGCCGCCATTTTGTTTGTTTTTTCACTCGTGAATTTTTTTTTCTATTCATTTGAAAGTTCATATTATTATGTAATTTGATTCATTGCAATAAATGCTCTCAATTCTTTGTAAAAAAATATTAGAAAAACCTGTTGTCTGGAGGAGGGTGCCCCCTCAAAACGTATTATTTTTTATTCGTTTTCTCTGTCACTTGAGAAACAATTCAATTAAATGATTATCGATCTCGTTCAAGCCGTTATTTCGTTATTGTCCTTTTTCCCTCGTTATTTCGTAACTGTTTGCACTGCACTCAAAGTACCCGATCGTCGAAGACATCGATCGTACAATTTGCGTCGCGGTGACACACGACAGTAAAATTATCCCATTACGAAACTGGTAGATTGCCTACGAGAAACGACGGATCTTGTGGTGAAAAAGAGCCGGTGGAACAGAGAGAGGGAGACGGAGACGGAGAGAGGGGGAGAGAGAGAGAGAGAGAGAGAAAGGATGACGCGGGTCGCGTGGCAGGCACGCGACAACCCCGAGCACCGAGGCCACAACTTCCGCTACCGAGTCCGATCGGAAGTTCCCTCTACATCTGCACCCTTTCTAACGCAGCAAGTCCTCACCTCCAAAGCAACGTGCGCCTGCGAACTAATTCTCCAGCTGGCGGACGAAGCATCAGGGCGATAAAGTTATTCACTTCCTTCTGTACGTGCATGCATCAATCACCTTTTCTCATAAATTGTAAAACGAACATTTTTTTGCTAGAAGTAACCCAATGTAGAATTGCCTAGGAATCGCTGGGGATTTGAGAGAAGTGGTTGGATTCAAATCAAATGACAATTTTTGAATCTTCGTGTAGTAGACTTTTGCCTGATAGCCAATGAAATGATATGTTCATTCTGATGAAATTTGATTCAATTTAAGTAGACTTTTTCAGTCACTGCAATGGAATTATATTTTAAACCTGATATTGCGCTGATAAGTTATTGTAGTTCATTGATTTTTCCTCTTCCAACATCCCAGGTAGGAAATCAAAAGGCTGACGATGGAAACAAGCTTGTGCGAGCCTTGTTTCACCGAGCCTGAGTGAGACAGACCTGGCCCAGGTTTCATTGCATCGTTTGGAGCAGCCTGGAACCAAGACTGGCTGCTTAGCCTAAACTCAGGGTTATTTCAAGCTTTATTCAGCCGGTGAATTTTGAGGCTGAAAAATCAAGGCTGGATGCAGGCTTGTTTCAGGTTGTGATAAAATAAAATAAGTTTAAAATAATATTTTTTCTGTACTTTTGTGAAAAAAAAATTTAGCAATAAATTTGTCGGGTGCGAAGGCACGAAAAACAAAAGCGAAGGAGGCAGCTCAGAACATTTAAACATATGCTCTTATTGATATTTATGAGGTACACAAAAAAGTATATACGAAAATAAAAGTACGCAATAAAATAAAGTATTGTTTTTAAAAATATTTTTTATATATATTTTGTAACAAATAATATAACAAATAATAAATACATATAATAAATCAAATGAATTCTTTACAAATTTATTAAATTTACCCCAATGTAGAATATAGAAAACTAAAAACAGGCCTCATATAGGCTCGGGAAGAGTTTCGGAAAAGCCTGGTCATAAATGCTCGTGAAGGCTTCATTAAGGCTCGTTTTGAGCCTTGTTGTTTCGTCGTTTCAGGCTTAGTACAGGCTTTTCTACCAACCTTTGGTCAAGCCTGTGTGCAAGAGCCTGAAACCGCGTTATCATTCAGAGGTTCAGCTAGGCCTGAAATCAGGCTGGTGCTCAGCCTGAATTAAAAAATGTGAGCCTTGTTTCAGAGCTTGGCGAGCCCTTTTTTCATCGTCAATTCCTACCTGGGATTACATTGAAAAGTTAATGGAACTTATTAATTTTTCGATTGACATTGCATTAATAAGTTAATTTCATGATTAACTCACGCGCTTAACTTACAAAATTAATTTATGCAATTCGCTTAAGAGATTTACTTACGTAATTAACTTTCGGTACTAACTTAGTTAACTGCAGTCAATTTCGTAATTGACTTTCTTAGCTGGGTGATTAATTTAGGTAGCTTCGAAATGAACTGTTGTGATTACCTCAATTAGCTTCGAAATTAACTGTTGTAATTAACTTAGTTCATTTCGTAACTAGGTCTGTTAAGTTCGTTATTAACTGTTGTAATTAACTTAGTTAACTGCGTAATTGACTATTCAAATTAAATTAGCTAATTTCGTAATTAATTTACCTAGCTCCGTGGTTGACTAAATTACTTTGGTACTGACTTACTTAGCTCCGTTATTAATTTAGTTAGCTTCGAAATGAACTGTTGTGATTGTCTTAGTTAAGTTCATAATTAACTGTTGCGATTAACTTAGTTAAGTTTTCAATTAACTGCTGTAATTAACTTAGTTAATTTCGTGACGAAGTCAGTTAAGTTCGTTATCAACTGTTGAAGTTAACTTCATTAATTTCGTAATTAACTGTAATTAACATAGTCCAGTTCGTCATTAAATCAGTAAGTTTCGCAATTACCTTAGTGAACTTCGATCCTAAATCAGATAATTTCAGAATTAATTTAGTTCATTGCGTAATTAACTTTTGTAATCAACTTATTTAATTCCATAATAAACTTTCATAATTGATTCTCGAAACAGAAATTCCGAATCTTCTTCCCAAAAAAACAGTAAACCCCTACATATTTATTATTTTATTTTATTTCTCATATTATCACGGACATAAAAATCTCAATTCAAACATTTCCACTGAAAGACGCCCATTATTTCGTATATCACCTTTTTGCAACATTTTTTTCATCAATAAACCAAATAATTAATACGACGCAAAAAAGGGTTTCCTTTAACGACAAAAACAAAAATGACAAATAAAACCAACGGAGAAAAATAAAAGTTCAATGCACAATTCGTCCCTTGAACATAACGTTGAATAACTTTCGTCCCTTTATTTTGGCGTATAAATCAACGTCGCGCATGAATTTGAGAATCACGACGACGCGTGAAGTAATTTAAAAATACTAAAAGAAAAAACAGAAAGAAATCCGTCATCCCTTGGCTCGCAGGGCTATGCATAGCGCCAAGATTGATGGTCCGGTCCCAACTTTGGGCAGGCGAGGAACGACTGTTAAATCAAGCGTGAGATTGAGATGCAAATCCGAAGTACAGGTAGGTACGAGAAGCGTAGCCTTTGGGATGAAAGAGCTCGGCCATACGTGATTTTAGTAGGACAGAAAAAAAGGGATAAAACGTGAATGGCGTCGGAGACGTCGCTGAGTGTCCCCGAGGGCATCAGGGCAGTCGTGATTACTCCTGGCAATTCTTGCAATTAACATTTGTATAATGTCTCCATCTTTGCCAGGCCTACTCTCTCTCCCCCCCCCCTCTCTCTCTCTCTCTCTCTCTGACTCTCTCGAACGTGAAAGTTATTTAGCTTCGAGGTAATTTTACTCAAGAGTTCGCGAGTATCTCACGATTCCCGAGATCATTATATTTAGATTTTAACGTTTTATTGATATACATTCGATGGCCGATGCGAAACGTGTTTCTAATTGAGCGAGGAAAGAGGCAGATTGTCACATTCAGTTTTATCCAGCGGTTCCCACTTCGTGTTCTTCAAGCGTTTCGTGCTGTTCGTCTTTTGCGGTTGGATCGGAAAAAAGATGGAAAGTTTTTATCCGAAAGACGCAGATACGTATGAGCCTATTTTTGCTATGTGCATGTTACTGGGAGGTATAAAGGGATCAAGAGATACTGCCAGTCTAGAGCCCGGAAGAAGCGTCAACTTCGACAATTTTTTGTGGATCTCCTGTTGATGAAATGGAAATTCCATTGGATGGCGTTTATTCCACATATCTTCGAGCATCTTTACAATTTTTTTCACCAGACTTGGTAACGAAATAGCGACCTTTCTGTGATGACCTTTGTCTGATAGTGTCCTGCGGCCGGCAATGTGTTTGAAGGAATTACATCGCCAAGTCTTCACCGGTTGTCTTGGCACTTTTTGATTCGGATAACTCCGCTTTACATTGAAGTACGGACAGAACTTTTGAGGAGTTGAAAACGTTTTCCGAAAAAAATTATTTTCGGTGATCTTTTTTACCAAAAACAATTTTTTTCAAACTTGCGATTTTTTAAAATGAAAAATCGATTTTTTTCGGTTTTCCTAAGTGCTTCGAGGGCATATTTTGGCTAGAACTCGAATTATTTTGAATTTTAGATCTAGGCAAAAGATTGGAGGACGCTGGCCGGCAGCAGGACACTATCAGGTGGTTCGCTTCATCCAGCTTCAACACCGCCATTTTGTTACTAAGTCGTGTGAAAAAATTTGTAAAGATACTCGAAGATACGCAGAAGAAACGCCTTTTTAAAGAATGTCCATTCCAGCAACTGGGTATCCAGAAAAAAATGTCGAATTTCGCCTCTTATCCGGGCGCTAGACTGGTAGTCTCTCCTGAAGACAGTAGTCATTTATCGAACTTTACGGTTAATGTAGACGAAACAAATGTATCTTGGGGTTAAATTACCACGTGGCAAACGACGCCAGTTTCGTCGAGTTCGCAGATATCGTATTTGAATAGAAACGTGTGGGCGCCACTATCGCCGACGTAGAACGTTCTGCCACGAAGTTTAGCAGTGATTTCCATCTGAAATACGTCGCTCGCTACCACCTCGCTTATCAATCCGATCCATTTGGTATTCGTCAGGTCCGTATAAGCGAGAAACAAGAAAAGAGGCACAAAGAGAGAGAGAGAGAAAACGTTCCGGATAAAGGCCACTTTTCTTCAGCGGTGATTAAACAAATCAGACAAAACCGTACCTTCGTGGGAGGATCTATCGATCGTTACGTCTCTCGTAGCTACCATGTTCTCCGGCTTGCTCAGATAGTAATAGTTGCTGGCTGTGAATACGATCTCCCGATTACGACTGCCGAGTTTCACCTGACGGAAAATAAGAGAAAACAAATTCCGACAGCAACCAACCGACTGAATAATTCAATCTTGGTGGCTTTGGACAATCCCACATTAATGCCTATACGAACGAAAAAAAAAACGTAACCTGCTGACGCAATTTGGATTCTGCACAGGAAGCTTCGTTTTCACGATGAATTTCAATGTAGTTAATTCATGTTGTCACCCGAATCATTTTGAGGGATTACACCGCCTTGAGATTTTCAAAAAATCGATTATTTTTGCTGGATTTATTGGTTGTACTTTTAAGAATATTTCGAGAACCCTAACCGGGCAAAATTCGAATGATTACCGGAATTATAGCAATTGGAAGTCAGAAGATATCGCAACGTCATTGGAAGACCATGTATGGTTCAGAAAACGCAGTTTGAAGGTAATTTAATTTTTTTTAATTTTACGACGCTGATGCGATACTTTCTTTTTGCGTTTTTCTCGAAACTACTTTTTCAAATTAGTGGGCAAAATCTTTCGGGATCTATGCAACCAATTTCGAAAAAATGTTACCACACATTCGTTTAATATTATTTAGAATGTAGCATAAGAGATTTTTCATTTGATGCCGCGTTCATGTTTCCTAATTTTTTAAACTCAACATTTTGGTGACAATCTTAGTTGTTTCCAAACAGCTATCATGTCTACATAAAAAATTTTCAATCTTTTGCCTATGCAACACTTTACACTTTATTGTAACACACTATGCTATTACCTTCCTTAATCCTTTGAAGTATACATCTTTCCTTACGTGCAATCAGCTCAAAACTTTGTACTCGGGGGTTTTCGGGGTTGCGGATTACAAATCTGTACTCAAAATTTGAAAATTCAAGATGGCGGATCCAATTTAGCGGACCACAAATGCAAAAATTGTTTGTTTGGGTTATAATAATATATAATATAAAAAATATATAAAATAAAAAAGCAAGAAATAAAATTAAAAAAAGAAAAAAAAAAAACAAAAAATATGGAGCTAGATACTGGCTACGTCCTCGCCGTTAGCTCTGGGTAATGCTAAAAGCGTAATTCTATTAGAAATTCAGTATAACAGAATCAACATATTGAGCAACCCCGATGTTTTAGTAATTCCAGTAAAATCTCCAGTTTTGGTCCGCCACATTGGATTCGCAATTTCGAATTTCTGGATTTTGAGCTCGAATTCGTAATCAGTGACCCAAAAAACGTCTCTGAATTCATTTTTTGTGTATGGTTAACCTGCTAGATTAGGCACAATTACATTTATTATCTAAAAAACGTGTTTTTTTTTGTACGGTCGTGATGATCAACATCCTCTAAGTGCAACATAAGCCCTTAATAGTGATATTGTAGTAACAATTGATCTCCTAACATCCTAAATATACATTTATATTCGCCGTTATGCGCTAAAAAAAAAATTTTATTCAAGAAAAACAGAGTGGAAGTCAGTGACATGCCAGTATGTCACTATGCTTCAAAGGGTTAATAAGGAAATGTTTAATTTTTATTTTTCAGACGATGCCTGACAGAAAAAAATCCAGCATCGGCAAGGATGTTCAAAAGAGGGTCCTACTATACGACTTATTTCTCCTGCATTGTTACACTTTTAAGTAAGTTTTGTTTTTATGTGTTCTCAAAACTATAGTGTATTTGTGAAAAATAAAAATTATTTTATATATTCAATAGTCGCGTAGAAAAATGTATTTTTATACCTATTTTTTCGGCGCCAAGGTGGTGTAACGCCTAAGTCAAATGTAGGATGAAGTGAAATTCGAGTCAGCCGGTACAGCCGTTTTTTGACAAAAATTGTGAACCCCTCTTCATAAATTTTTAGTTTTTTTTTGCATTATCGCAGCATCGTCGATTTTTTTTTGTTCGCTTTAATGCAACGAATTTTGTTTGCCCATTGATTTTTTTCCTATCAACCAAAATATTTTTTTTGCTGATTAAGGTCGTCAACCTGTAATGGTGAGCCTACATTTGCCAAAAAATCAATAGGGCCATCAAGGAAAAAAAGAATTATCATTGCAGCCTAACGATGCGAACTTCAGCATCGGAATTGGGTGCCCACTCGTCTGGATTTCTGCCACATTGGCTTGGAGCAAAAATCATGAAGTGTAAATATCGTAATTTGATTGAAAATTTCAATTTATATACATCCAATAAAAGACGGCGTCGGGTAATATGCACTTGGGTACCTCGAGATTTGGATCTTCCGGAGATGTTTTTACAGCAGGAAATTGTGCCTCGTACCATCGCGGATTGCTTGCCGATTTAACGACGTACTTACGAATCGGTCCGACCAGTCTGAAGTGCACTCCCGAGCCGAAGCAGCTAGTCTGCGAATCGTCATGGTCCCCATGGCAAAAACAATTGTTGTTCAGCTAATCCTTATTAAATATTCTAATAATGATAATAACCAGAGCTATTTTCATTGATTGGCCAGCTGTTGGTCACCAGATGGACAAAATACGTGCACTGCATCTTTGATCCTTCAGTTTGTCCATTTTAAGGTATTCCTTTCGCAAAGGGACGTATTTTGTGGAGGCATAAGGAGGGCCCTTCTCAATCATTGGTGAATTACGGAGGCGCTTAATAAAAATAAGTCACAATCAATTATTATACCCAACGGGGAAGAAAAGTTTCGCGCAAATTTAGTAGATTTTTACATTTTCTCTGAAACGTCGCGCCCACGAAAATTCTTCTGCTATTCACGGTTTTTAAAGTTTTATCATTAATATTTTCTAGAAACATTCGGTGACCGCCTGTTTGTAATGTTGTTGCGGAATCTAGAATTTTTTTTACGCGTTAAGCAGTTTATATCAGGGATCTGAAATTATTTAGTGTACAAATTATTAGATAGAAATGTGGCCAACGTGTCATTTCCATAAAGTGCCGTATAAATGACACGATTTTTAGAGTCGTCATTTTTCGTCATACGTTCGGTAACTTGGCTTGAAATTTTATCAGTATGCTGGCATGTATTTTTTACTTGATCATAGATGAAAACCAGTGAATTGTTAAATATTTGGGTTCGTGAAAGGAATACCTTAAGGGGTATCTTTAGGCGAGGTAAAAATGTGGTGATTTTCATGATTTTTTTTTAAGGAAAGATTTCTTCACCATTTTTTAGTATTTAGACTTAGGGTAATTTTTATTACTACTTTTGGCTGCTACAAGGTTTTTTTTATTAATCTTTAAAAATGGCGGAGATATGACACGGTCTTCTAAACTCCACTTTCACAACTGGCATGACGAATAGCTAAAAACGAATCGACCGATTCTGATGAAATTTGGTGTAAGTCTTTCCAATCTTATTGTCTAAAACATGACCTTAAATATTTTTGAAAATAAAAATAAAAATAAAATTTTTAATTGCAAAATGCAGCCATTTTTGGAAAATTCAATTTTTTGGTTTCAATGCGGACCATATCTCCGATTTTCAACATTTTTCACTTTTTCTTGGCTTCCAATCTACGTGTGAGTTTTAATGAAAAAAAATCATCTTTGATTTCTTTTCAGCTTAATTCCGGCGATGCTAAGTGTCACGCCGTCTGACAACATCCACTGCAATCAGTTTAGAAGACCCTGCCATAGCTCTGTCATTTTTAGATAAAAAAAATACCATGTGACAGCCAAAAGTAGTAATCAAACATACGATAAGTTTAAAAAATGGTGAAGAAATCTTTGATTTGGAAAAAAATTACGAAAATGAGAATTTTTTTCCTCGCCTAAAACCTCCCTTCTTAAGGGGGGAAATCCCTTTACATGCCCGAAAATTTTCATGAGTTTTTTTAGGTGATAAAATAATCGCATCATTTAAAAATGTTGAAATTATGTTAGTACAACTTTCAAGTGCTAAAAAAAAATTATTTTATAAACAAAACAAAATGGCGGCGGTTTAAGGTATTCCTTTAGGCGTCTTTTGAAAAACTGCTCATGGTACAGCTGAAAAAGTTATTGATCGATCTGGCGGAAATTTCGGGAGGATTCTCACTACATTATTGGAAGGATATACTTAAAGTTTGAAGGTTATCGCATAAATAAATTACTTTTTTGGGTAAAAATTGTTGAGAAAAAGGTCGAAAATACGAAAATTTGATAGCAAAGCCTACTTAATTTTTAATTTCATACTTTTTTATATTTTTATAGGTATATCCTTCCAATAATGTTATAGTGAGAAACCTCCAAAAATTTCAGCCAGATCGATCAATAACTTTTTCAGCTATAACATGAGCAGTTTAAATAAAGTGCCTAAACGAATACCTAAGAATGCCGCTATTTTGTTTTTGAAAGAAAAAAATGTAACACTTGAAAGTTGTAATAAGATAGTGTAACATTTTTTAATGTGATTATTTTATCAACTTTAAAAAAATTCATGAAAAACGACTCATTTTCGGGCGTCTAAAGGGATTTCTCCCCTTAAAAACAACAATCAACCTCAATGGGCGAACTTTTCCAAACGGGTCTTTCGAAATTTCACGGAATACCTCATTTATTTATACACTTATTTATAAATGAATAGAAAAATCGTAAACACGAGGAGAGATCGTCACCTCGGTCGTGACTGGCACGAAAACGTGACCAATTCCGTAAGCGTTTGCTTCGAGTAGATAAGGCACCGGCAGAAATTCCGGTCCTCCGAATCGCGATGCGACGTGGTGTCCGACCGACTTCCACGAGTCAATGAGGCTCCAACTCTTCGATACGCGACATTTATTTTTCCCAATTTTCCACCAATCTCGATTCATCGCGTGCAACAAGTCACTGTTTTTAAAATACTAAGTTCGTTCACATAAACCCTTTTTTTTCGATTCATCCTTCCTCTTGGACGTTTGACGTCCGTCTCGGGAGTTCGTTCATTTGTTCGTTTTCCAGCCTGCTCGATTTTGGAGGCTAGGCACCTGGCTGCGTCGAAAAAAAAAATCCCACCAATACGAATGGTAGTAGGAATGAAAAAAAAAATTCCCTCAGGTCAGAAAGATCCAAAGGGCGAATATTCCGTTAATTAAGGGGGGAAGAAATGATCGAACGCTAGTATCTAAAATTTTGTGAGGTCACTCAAATTTAGGATTTTCTTTTTAGATACCTAATACGGATAAGGTTCTGCCTGCCGATCGAGCTGAAATTTTTCACAAACCTTTCTTTTAATATTTTAAGAAAACCCCTATAGGGATTTTTTGGCAACTCGCAATAGTTTTCGAAATATTGAATTTAAAAGTTTTTTTTAAGGGTGAGGTTCCGAACACCCCCCCCCCCCTTCCGATCGAGTTGAAATGTTGCACAAACCTTCCTTTTAATATTTTGAGACAGTCCCTAACGGGATTTTTGGCGATTTGCAATAGTTTTCGAGATATTGAATTTTTGAGTTTTTTTAACGCGCGCTGAGTACATCTAAATCTGCCACGTCTCCATTCATACATATATATGTTATCGCGCTTTTCGTTTTGTCCAAACAAAAATACCCAAACAAAACCAAATGAACGCAAACAAACCCAAACCCAAAAACTATTGCGCGTCGCCAAAAATCCCTTAAGGGGTTGTCTTAAAATATTAAAAGTAAGGTTTGTGCAAAATTTCAGCTCGATCGGGGAGGGGTTCGGAATCTTACCCCCTAATACTGCGAGGGGAGAGCATTTTTTGGACGGACCCTTTTATTTGTATTGGTTATTGATAGGAAGGAGAAGAAAAGTTGAAGCGCAGGTACATTTGGTGGCGAGGAAGAAATATTACGAGGAAGAGCTGAGGGGTCTGGGAATAAAGGATGAATATGAGAGAGAGTGAGAGGGGGGGGGGGGGAGAAAAGCCATTCGTAATCATTAGCGCCATGGTACTGTCGGCACCACTGACTCATTACGTCACTCATCCGGGTGTGCGTATCGTATACGTGTATTTTATATGCATATTGAAACCTAACTTACGTACGAACGTAAGTTAGGCTTTCCCGCCATCGGAATATAGTCCTCGTTTATTATCGTCGCTCTTGCTCGCCTCGTGAAACGTTCTAGATAGATGTTGATGGACACTCGTGTGACCAAGCCTATCACATCACCGACGAATAAATCGTTCGATTCGTACCCAGCTTTTTTTCCTCCCATTTAATTCGATTTGGCCTGGTGTAATTGAGCACGGTCGTGATGAAAGAAAATTCCGTTGTTCCAAAATGTTTGCACTCCAATAACTTATTTTATTTTATTGATTTGATTGATTTGATAATTGCACTTTATAATTATATTATAGTTCGAGTTAAATGCAATATTTTATAATTAGGATAGAATGTTGAGTGCTCTGAAAAAGTTTGTTCGAATTACTGGAATTGAGATCCAAAAATAATCGAAAAATTGAATCATCGAATGGGCAATCGATGCAGGAAGGCTCAACTTGAATCACAACTTCAACTATTTTCGAATTATTCGTATCGAAATTCGAAAATAATTGAAAAATTGAGTTATGGAATGGAAAATGGATCGATCGAATTTGCTAGAATTCAATTATAATTTTGAATGGTCATTTCAAGCCGGAAATCAATAGTCATCATTTAGGTTGCAGCAAGGCTAAACTTCAATCATAACCTCAATTATGTTCGAACCTTTCGAATCGAAATTCGAACGTCATTGAAAAATTCAATTATTGAATGGGAAAACCATAATCATCGGAATTACTCCGAGGCTCAACTCTAATCATAACCTCAAAATCCTTGTCAAATTATTCGAATCGAAAATCGAAAATAATTGAAAAATTCAATCATCGAATGGGCATCGATCGAATTTGTCGGAATTCAATTATAATTTCAACCCGGAAATCAATTATCATTTAGGTTGCAGCAATGGTCAACTTTAATCGTAACCTCAATTATGTTCGAATTATTCGTATCGAAATTAGAACATAATTGAAAAATTGAATTATCGTATAAGCAATGGATCGAACGAATTACTATATATAATTCAATTCTATAATTCAATTATCATTGTGAACTATTAGGAGTACAACTTTGCAGTGACCATTTTACTTAGAGAGCCACTGCGGCCGAAGTAGTGGCCCTAGCTCAATAAAAAAAAGTGGCATTTTAAACTAGAGGCTCTGCCAATGTAAACAATTTAAAAAAGCTAACGGATACGTGTATGCATTATAAAGTTATAGGCACTCAAACATGGCAACCTACGAACCGAATTCTCAGCATTTGCGGGAGGTTATGATTTACTTCTTCAACATCAAGAAATCTGCGGCTGAGGCCCACCGTTTGCTTGTAGATGCTTACGGGGAGGATTCTATTAGTGAGAAAACGTGTCGGCGGTGGTTTCAACGCTTCAAAAGTGGAGATTTTGAGGTCGAGAACAAGCATGGTGGCGGAAGGCAGAAAGTTTTTGAAGACGCAGAATTGGAGACCTTGCTGGACGAGGATTCGTGCCAAACTCAAGAGGAACTCGCCGAGACGTTAGGAGTAACCCAGCAAGCAGTTTCAAAACGGCTCCGGGATATGGGTATGATCCAAAAGCAAGGAAACTGGGTCCCGCATGAGTTGAAGCCGAGAGACATCGAGCGCCGATTTTTCACCTGTGAACAACTGCTCTAAAGACAACAAAGGAAGGGATTTTTACACCGGATTGTGACTGGAGATGAAAAGTGGGTTCACTACGATAATCCTAAACGCCGAAAATCATGGGGACTGCCTGGTCATATTCCGTCATCGACGCCCAAACCGAATATTCACGGATCCAAAGTGATGCTGTGTATCTGGTGGGACCAGCTGGGCGTTGTGTAGTATGAGCTGCTCAAACCATCCGAAACCATCCCAGGGGAACTCTACCGACGTCAGTTGATGCGCTTGAGTAAGGCACTCAAAGAGAAACGGCCACAATTCAACGAAAGACATGACAAGGTGATACTGCAGCATGACAATGCCCGACCCCATGTTGCAAATGTCGTGAAAAAGTACTTGGAAACGCTGAAATGGGAGGTTTTATCCCACCCGCCGTACTCTCCAGACATTGCCCCTTCCGACTATCACTTGTTCCGGTCAATGGCACATGATTTGGCTGACCAGCACTTCGGTACTTACGAAGAAGTAAAAAATTGGGTCGATTCCTGGATTGCCTCCAAGGACCAAGACTTTTATCGACGCGGGATTCGAATGCTACCTGAAAGATGGGCCGAGGTCGTAGCTAGCGACGGGCAATACTTTGATTAAAAAATATGTAGCCACTTTTTTATAATAAAGCCTTAAACTTTTGAAAAAAAAACGGTCACTGTAAAGTTGTACTCCTTATATTATTTCAATTTGGAAATTGATTATCATTTAGGTTACAGCTCAGGCAAACTTAAATAATAACCTCTAAAAACAACCTGCCCAAAATCGAAAAAATAAGATTTTTTTTACGAATTCGAGATTTCGTAGATTGAAGATATCGGTTTGGCGGTTCAACATTTTAACCACGAAATTACATCGTCCGAAGTGCGACGTAGCAGTACCTGGTGACCCGATGAATAAATTCAATTTTATCAGCGAGGATCGTTGAATTCGAAAAATAAAAGGAAAAGAAGTGGAAAAAAGGATGACCCGACGCATACGGGCATATGGCAGCAGCCGAAGGATTTCGAGAGGAGGTGAGAGACGAGACATATATTGTACACCGATAGGATCGGGCGCGCTCCTTCCGGAACTGAGATATGCATTTACGACGTGGCAGTAACAAAGTTAATGTCCCGGATCGTAAAACGCCTGTATGCAACGTTCGATATGCTCGTGCGTCAACAAAATTCTCGCCCGCGCAGACACATACTCTTTGAAGAAACCTCCGCGAAGTTTTCATGAAGAAATTTGCGAAACTCCCCGATAAAGAGCGAATAAAGTGAGAGAAGACAAAACATCATCGTACACAACGAACTTTATCGAGATAAGAGCAAATATATTTGTCTCTGATCATTTTTATGCTTGTGCAAACAACTTTTTTCGATTTTACCTTTAGGCCTTGGTGGCAATGAAAGTGGATAAATATTCATCAAAAATAGTGTCTTCATAATACATTGTTTACGAAAATCGAAATCAGTGATATTGATTAAATTTAATCCGAAAAAGAGAAATTGATATCTCATACACCTTGGACTTGAATTTGGACAGACTTAAATTTCTATCCTTTAATAAAAAATAAAATTAAACAAATTGTTGAGCGATTAATATTAATACGAAAGTATTCTGTGCCTCGAATTATTTCATACTAAATTACTATTAGTAAGAATGTGAATTACTACATTGTTTAGAGAAGTTAGAAAATTACTAAATTATTTATATAAATCAGTAGGTCACTTAATTCTTTATATAAGTAATAAATAATTAATTATATTAATTCTTTATTACTTATATAAAGTATTACTACTAATTTATTCAAAAAAAAATTAGTAAGTCACTTAATTCTTTATATAAGTTAGTAAGTTACTAAATTATTTATATCATTTAGTAATTCTTTGAAAAAAAAGCGTACCGGATGGAATTGCACATCCCGTGATTCTATATTGTGAACGTTCATTCTCTTCGACCTCATTGTCAGGAAAAATAATTTATTTCAATCAACTAAACGCATTGGATTTTACGTATTGGGTTTGAGGCAACTATATTTTTATTTACTTTGTATACTCATTTTTATTATTAAACTTATACTAAATTATTATTAGTAAAAATATGATTAACTCAATTATTTATATAAGTTAGTAAGTTACTAAATAATTAGTATAATTTAATACGTCGCTATATTTTCTATATAATTTAATAATCCTATTCTGAAAGTGTACAAATGAAATTGCACACGTCTCAATTGATCCTGCATTGTGAACTTTCGTTCTCTTCGCACTCATTGTCATAAAATAATTATTTATTTCAATGCACTAAATGCCTCACATTCAACGGGGTTTTTAAAAGGATACTATATTTTTAATTACTTCTGCCAAAATATTTTTTCGACTTAAAAAAATAGTTACATTTGGAACGGCTAGTAATTACGAATGAAATTTCAATTGGGAGTTAATTCAAGATAAATAATTGATTTGAGTAAAAGAAATGTATTAGTACAGTGTGTGTCCATTAATTGAATTTATGAGATTAAAATAAATATTTAAGAGGTGCAACAAAACAGAATGACCTCAAAACCTAAGCATCGGGTTTTTTTTTAAATTCCTGACATAAATATTGCGTTACCATTTTTCAGCTGCCATTTCACACTGACAAGGTCCGAGATTTTTAGTACAAACAACAAAATAAAAAATATTCTGCCCAAACAAAATATCCGTCTGAACTAAATCCAAAAATTCACCGCGGTGAATAAAAAAGTGAATTTAGCTTAAATGCAATTTTATTAGAGCCAACCACACAGCATTTCTTGCAATTTCAATTAACTTAAATATCTAATTGAAGTAAACATAACAAAAGTTTAAACATTTCATATTTCTGCAGCATGAGATCAAATTTGAGAGGCGGGTCGAAAAATAAATAAATGTGTCGAGCCAGGCTGAGAGCAAACAAAAAAACGAGGACGAAGAAAAAGAGCTCTTAACCCGTAATGTTATAGCGGCTTATGGGCCCACCGGTGGGCCTCAAATGCCCTCGCGCCAGGCCATCCTCTTTAGTGCCAAATTGGTTATGCGAACGCTTTATGACACTTGCATATACGAGTATGACCCTTTTGCTCACTGTCACAAGGGCGTATCTAGCCTCAATTTAACACGAGCACTTTGCTCCTTCCAATATCCTTGCACCCTTTTCGCGTTTATTGATCGTGCGTTGCATTGGGGACGCTGAATGCGACATACAGATGGAGAAATAACGACAGGAATGAGTACCCCGGAACAGTTACTCTATATCGGAGCCACACGAATTAAATAAATTATGCTTTGCTTTCTCGTGGACGTTTTTGTTGCTCAACTGAACGGGCCAATACGACGTGCGAAAAAATAGGTCAGCAGAGATGATACCTTCCAATATTATATGTTTATATATTTATAAATATAATATTTAGAAAAAAAATGTATGCAGCTAAGGGGGGAGATACCTTTAGGCGAGGAATTTTTTTTCTGATTTTCACGATTTTTTTTTACTCCTTCGTTGACACACTGGGTCATTTTGACCCGGACAAATTTGAAACAAAATGCTCACTTTCCCAAAACTAAAAGTTTTCAATATTTTTTTACAACAATTTCATTTCATACTTTCCGAATTTTACTGATGCAGACATATTAAGAAATGTTTGAAGTTTATCCCGAATTTTTTTCAATAAATACTTCACTTTTCAATAAAATTTTCTGTGTGTCAAAGATGTGGCCAAATATAAGGGTATCAGGGAAGGGTTAAAGGTAATTTATTTTACCATTTTCGAGACTTAGGGTGTGTTTTATTGCTACTTTTGGCTGATACATGGTATTTTTTTAAAATCTTCACAAATGGCGGAGGTACGGCACGGTCTAGTAAACTTCATTTTCAAATATGGCGTGACGTTTAGCTGAAAACTAATCAACCGATTCTGATTAAATTGAGTATAAATCTTTCTAGCCTTATTGTCGAAAACATGACTACAAATGTTATTGAAAAAAAAAACCATTTTTTAGTCAAAAGAAGCCATTTTTCGGAAAATTCAATCTTTTTGTTTCAAAGCGTGTCATTTCATCGATTTTTCACATTTCTCACTTTTTCTTGGTTCATATTCTGCGTATGAGTATTAATGAAAGAAAGATGTTTGTTGGTTTTTTTCAGACGAATACCGCCGACGCCTACGTGTCACGCCGTCCGACAACATCCTCCGCAACCCGTTTAGAAGACTGTGCGACGCGTCCGCCATTTTTGAAGATTAATAATTCTTTAAAATACCATGATAACAGCTAAAAGTAGTAATAACACAACCCGACATAATTCTCAAAAATGGTGCAAAAAATCTTTTGTTTAAAAAAAATTATGAAGATCAGCAATTTTTTTCTCGCCTAATGGTAACAAATGGTAACAAATTTTCCTCGCCTAAATGGGAAAACACCACTGGGACCACTGGGAAATATTTAAAAATGATCATACTAATAATAAACTAGGCTTAAATATACTTTTTTTCGGTTATAATTCCCTAATCAAGTTTTCTTCAATTCCTATCGAAATTATGATTAACGAAACAGAAATTAGGTCTATTCAATTTGGGAGGGCACGACTGTAACGAAAAAGGTGTTTCTTTTCGATTTTTTGTCTTCTAGATTATTTATTTTGGATTTCAAAAAAGGTATGTTATTGAGCATGCATTGAACTTATTTCGTGTACATTTTTATTCAAAAAATAAATAATTAACAACGTTACTGAGGTGTAAAGAACCTCTGTTTAAAAAATGGGGTCCAATGGTCGGATCGATAACTTGATTATGGTCGGTCTGAAAAATAAAAACAAAAAATGTTTGTTTTCGAAAAATTCGAAAAAAATGACTTCAAGGCGAGTGGATAAAAAAGTGTCATTTTGGTGAAATTTTTATTTATATTCGGGGGCTTAAAAAGTAGTCAATTTAGAAAAAGGCTGCGTACAATGAAAGCTACTGGAATTGTTGCAGACTTTTGCAGACCTAGAGTGAAATACGGTGGGAGGCTTAAGTTTTAGGGGAAAGAAAAAAATCGGAAAAATTCGGATAGTTGTGGAAATCAAAAATATTCTTCAAAATATATTCAAAGAAATGTCTACCTGGTACGACCATGAAGCGTTGTACCAGATATTTTCAGATTGAACTTTGCAAACTAACAATGTCCAGATTTTAAGGTGATTTAAATTAGAAAAAAAGCCGGTGTAAATTGTCCAAAATATTAGATACCCGAACAGATTTTTCACCCGATTCAAATATTGCAATAAAAATTCCGTAAGATTGACTTTCACGAAAACCAATGGATAGTTTCAGATTTTCCAAAGATTAATTTAAAAAAAAATCGTTATGACGATCTTTCGTTCTCAAAGCTTCAGTTGGAGTTTTTTTCATAATTGCTCAAGCTTCAGGTGGAGTTTTTTTCATAATTGAGAATTAAAATGGAGGCATAATGATGAAGAATACTGTTTATAATTGTGACAAAATTAATTTGTGTACATGCTACGCTCAATAGCACCGCGTCGTAAAATTCGATATTCACAAATGGAACGTTACGCGTAACGACGCGACAGTACCTGGGACACCTACGTACATCTTTAAGTCTGTCGTCGGTTGCTTCGTGACCAGTATGCGCAGAGGCAGCTCGCCCATACTGCAACAGCAAGGTGCACGTTATTCAGAAATAACGACGAAACGTCCGATGTTTCTTTCCACCTGCATAAAATTGTACGAAACGCGTGCTTCTCTAATTCTTGCCCGCATGGAATTTCATTTTCTTTTTTTTTTTCGTTTTTATAACGCACGCTTAACCTTACACCCTTTGACGTAGAATAATCCTAAAGACTCCACCTCACCCTTTGACGTAGAATAATCCTAAAGACGCCACCGAGGGGTGGCGCGCGTCATTTTTGCCTTGTACTTCGAAGTTTTGTCGATTTTTTCTTTCTACCTGACTCTAGTGCATACCAAGCTAGCTCTTCGATATTCGCGCTCGCGCGCCCGCGCGTGTGTGTGTGTGCGTGTGTGTGTGTGCGGATATATATATAGAACGCACGCAGTTCTGGTAACGCCGCCCGTTAGAAAATTGCGAAAACTTATTCAACGTTCTAATAGATAAATCGTGGATGCGAAAATATGAGGTACAACGATAACTAATCACATTGATAAATTATTTAAATACTTGTATATACTTACGCATATTATAAACAGGGTGAGGCACATAAAGTGTTACAGAGCAATAGCACTCAAACTTTTGATCATATACAAAAATGTTTCAGACAAAAGTTTCAGTTTTCGAGAAGGCCGCCATACTGGACCACTCTATTTTTTATCGGTGGAGGCGCTGAAGCAACGT
The DNA here is from genome assembly GCA_944452715.1 of Ophion slaviceki. Taxonomy (NCBI): domain Eukaryota; kingdom Metazoa; phylum Arthropoda; class Insecta; order Hymenoptera; family Ichneumonidae; genus Ophion; species Ophion slaviceki. The sequence continues at coordinate 5,921,695 of OX101795.1, read as the reverse complement.
CAAGGTTGACGCCACTTTTTTAAATGGAATGGTACATTTTTTTTAACCATCTTTGAACGACTCTGACCGCCTAATGTTTTTTATGCAGCTTGAGGTGCTCCACAAGATGGTTGAAAAAAATGTACCATTCCATTTAAAAAAGTGGAGTTGACCTTGACGTAGCTTCAGCGCGTCCAACGATAAAAAAATAGGGTGGTCCAGTATGACGGCCTTCTCGAACACTGAAACTTTTGTCTGAAACATTTTTGGATATGATCAATAGTTTGAGTGCTATTGCTCTGTATCACTTTATGTGCCTCACCCTGTATATGTATATACATACATACATACATACGTACATATATATATATATATATATATATATATATATATATATATATGTATATGTACGTATGTATGTATGTATATATATAAGTATATATATATAGGTTATGTTATGTTAATCTTATAAAGTATTTAATAATTCACATATTTAAATAATTTATCAATGTGATTAGTTATCGTCGTAACTCCCATTTTCGCATAAACTATTTACCTATTAGGACGTTGCAAATGTTATGGCTGTTTTCTACCAGATCACCATGTCACTCACCAGATGGCGTTACCAAAACTGTGTGAGTGCAGTTTAAGATGGTAACGCATCTATAAAGAAGTACTATAAGCAAGCTTGAAATCCAGTGTGTCATTTCCCCGAAGCGTAAAGAACTTCTTTTTCATAGTGTTAAACATGTGATATTTCGTGTCAGAAAAAGAGTGTTTGTGGGGAATTTAATGCACTACTTTACTCTACATGGATATCTTGTAAAAAATTACGGCGACCATGCTCTGTCGAAAACAACATGCTGAGATTGGTTTGGAAGCGTCAAAAGTAGTGATTTGGATGCGTTGAATTGGTGTCATTACTTCATAAAGGCTCATGTCAGACGCTAGCTGAATTTGCCAATACATTTTATTTATAGTTAAAAAAAGGGTCCATATGGCTACAAAATGCAAAAGAATCAATTAAAAAACTCCTGTGAATATTGATTTTATATAAAAAAAATTCAGACACTGAATTTGGAGGCTTTCTCAAGATCGACATTTGGGTCTCAGTTTTCTTTTTAGAGGAGGCGTCGAATTGATTTCAGGGCAAATACCATATTTTGGATGGATAAAAAAAAAGTGCTTTAATGAACATAGCATTTCAGGATACATATGGTATTTTTATTGAATAAAGTGATCAAAAGTTTCCTCGTCAACGGGTCTGCACAATCTATACAAATAAGATTGTTTTTTTTTTTCAAATTCCAAATAAATAATCCAGCACAGAAAAAAATTAGAAAAATCGATCTTTTTCGGTCCGTTACAGTCGTATCCAGATCTACGACTTGCTTCGGGGGGGGGGGGGGGGGGGCAAAAGCAAAAAAAAGTCGATGTGAAGTATTGCTATATATCTTGTAAAATAATTTTTCTAAAAACTATAATCGACTTCAATAATTTCGAAACTGTACCTACAAAATTTTCGTGCCCTTTTCGCTCGTCAGCAGCCTTTCCCGATCCTAACATAGCAGCTCTGAGCTCACTTCGTTGGCCGGTAAAATGTACACTTTGGCAATCCCAAGAATAAAATAAATATTTGGGGACAATCAGCATAATATGAACATTCGGGTTAAAATTTTGGCGAAACCACAATTTCGTTGTAATGGTTTTTATCATTTTTGGGTACTCATTTATTTGATTTTACGAGATTAATTTACTCAGATACATAGGTAAGACTAACGCCATTTATTAAATTGCTCAGTATGTACTGTCATGTTCCTAATGAAACGTCCACAGTCAAATTACCAAACTATTTAACTAGACTTTACTTATCTAAATCTAGTCTATGGAAGTAGCATACTCTATTGACTGACTTACTTCTCACCCAAAACATTTATGACATTTCGATTGACAGGACCCTGGGCCTGAATTCTGTAGGACAAACCGGTTTCAAAGCGAGAACTTGCTCCGTTGTCATTGTGCATTAGGGCCGATATGTTGAAAAACATGCTAGGTATATGAGTTTTTTCGGATTTTTTAAAAACTTGGCACTTGGCAGATCTGCATTTTCGTGGGACCACATCGTTGTGTTTTCCTATACAGCGAAGAAACAACCATTCAAATCGGACCCGTCAACACGGCGTAATCCGTGCCCATACATTAAAAAAAAGAATTAAACTACATAGCCGAAGAACAGTTTGAAGCCGGTTTAAAATGTTTTTTTTTTCGAAACGCTCGAAAGTAAAATGACCTACTCGTAGTTTCAATACTATTCTGTATTCATTTTGTACTAATTAAAAAATGTCAATATTGAAATTATTGTACTTTTGTTTTCATATATTTTTATCGCTTGACTACATGAGCTAAGGGCAAGTGCCCCAAATTTCCACACCGTGACTACGTCCATTCTGGTGTCCTCCCTTAACCGAGCGTCTAAAGAGATCACGAAATTTTCGGGCGCACAAAAAATGCCATGCTCATACACACATTCATTCTTACAACCCAGTTCTCCCGATTTTCAAAAATTCTAACTCGATTTCCACTAAAAACTCGACAAAAAAGAAAACACTTCTAGGAAAATAAAAAATTTTTCACACGAAAGCAAACATAAGTCTGAGTTACGACCTAGTAACTGGCTCGCCCAATTGAGCTCATACGAACCGACCAATGGTTGGCTCGCTATGAGCTAGTAATATTGTGAATGTTTTGTTATCCAGCCCTTGTCTAGTCACTGCCCAGCTGATCTTGGTCACAAATGACAAAGTAAGGTTATGTGAGTACGTGTAGTTCCATCGAGCAAATGACTCATGGCTGGCTAGATAACTTGAGTTTTAGATGGCTTTGCAAAAGAAAAGAATTCTCAAGTGGGCATGACGCCATGACCCAGCTAACACTAGCTAACTGCGGTTATGTGCCCCTTGGCTAGTCACTGCCCAGCCGATCTTGATCACAAATGACAAAGTGTGGTTATGTGAATACGTGCAGTTCCATCGAGCGACTGGCTCATGGTTGGTGAAGAAACTTGAGTTACAGATGGCGTTGCGAATGCAAAAATTCTCAAGTAGGTATCTCGCCATGACCTAGCCAGCTAACTGCGGCTGTGCACCCCTTGGCTAGTCACTGCCCAGCCAATCTTGGTCACAAATGACAAAGTGTAGTTATGTGAATACGTGTAGTTCCATCGAGCGACTGGCTCATGGTTGGTTAAGGGGTTACCCCCACTTGCGATTTTGAAAAAAAAAACGATTTTTTTATTGCATTTTTTGTGAAGTGCAATTTGAAGTGCAGTTTTTTTTATGCCCAGAATAGATGACTCTATGTAAGTTTACAAAAAAAAATATTTTCTTCGTGTAAACTGAAATTGAAACTTTAAACGCGTTTTTCTCAAAATGGCATTTCTGAAGTCGGTGACCAAGATTACTCGAACACTAATGAACCGATCTTCTTGAAATTTTGCAGGCTTATTTAATACATAAAAATGTAGTCTTTAATCGTTCGATTTTTTTTCGAAAAAAATGGCCGTTTATCGCCAAAAAACGGCCGTTTTTTTCGTTAAAATCGAACCATTAACTTTGACTGTCCGCCATTTTGAGAAAAATGAATATTTTTTAAAATCCTTCGATTAAAGACTAGTTTATACTTATATTTGACTAAATCCATCCGCATTTTTTTTTCAGATGATCCATTTCGCCGCAATGTTGGTCACCGCAAACCGTGTATATAAAAACATTATTTCATTGACGGCCATTTGCCACTAAACAATGTAATATTTTTCAATAAAAAAATTACTGAAAGTTCTTCAAGAAGTGTTCATTAAGATGGTATATTGATCGATTAAAAAAGTTTTGTAGTTTTCTTTAAAAAAAATCATGAAAAAGGCCTTTTTTGCGCTACAGGTGGGGGTAACGCCTTAAGCAACTTGAGTTACAGATGACGTTGCGAATGAATCAAAACCTCAAGTCGGTATCTCGCGATGACCTAGCCAACAATTCCCAACTGCGGCCGCACTAGCCGGAATAAATGATCGGACAAATACAATTTAAGGTTATGTAATTCTATACGATTATCGCTCTCAATGCGAACGCAATTGAGTCATTGATGCGATAATGTTATTTACATTTGTTAATCCACCCATTTTTTAATAATCTGACATTGTGTAGTGTAACATATGTAGACGACAAGAAAATTCAGAAATTAAACAAGTAGAACTGGCTCAGTGGACAACGTCACAACTCATCATCCAGAGGTCCTGGGATCGAAACCACGTTACGGCGTAAGCGTTTCTCTGAGACAATTTAAAATTGAACCATTGATATATTTACAGCGCAAATATCATAACCCTAATTAATGAACAACGAAGAATATCGTAAAAGGGTCCAATGATGTAAATAATGGGCAAAAAAAATCACGAAAATATAAATATATAGCGGCAAGTTCTTTTTTTATCTAATCACCACCTAATTTTTTGTATTCAGTCACTAGAGAACCAAAGCGTTACAAGGCTGGGTAGTCAATCGCTAAGACGGCTAGCTAATGGCGATTTGAAACATCACTTTACTTTCTTGTGGCTAGGCAGTGACGAGTTACGTTTTCCACTCGGGTAAAAGCCTTTTTTGGCCTAGTCACTTTGGTTTTCACTCTGTCTTTTTTTCACCCAGCCCGCCATCATTCTATAAGTCACCCTCTCGCCTACCAGTACGAAAAAATTGCCGAGCCCTTGTACGCCTCAAGTTCTCATTCTAAAAATTCGGCAAATAAAGATTTATCACCCCCCCCCCCCACCGCTGCTCTCGCCCCGTCCCCCAGCTCAAAAGACAGCGAGAAAAACGAAAGCTTCATCATCGGACGAGACGAGACTCGGTTCTGCCTGAAATTCCCTATGCTGAAGCCATATATACGTGCATTGCCGAGTTGTTCCTCTCGTTATGTATGTACGTATGTGATGTTCGTGTTTGCCCCTCGCGCGCAAGAAGAAAATTAGCATACGACGTTGGAATCGAACGAGGTATACCCGATGTCTCCATCGCTCGTGAAATGGATACTGCCCGCGAACTGCAAACCTTCTTCGAGACCTCTCTTTCCCTCCTCCCTTAAACCTCTCTCTCTCTCTCTCTCTCTCTCTCTCTCTCTCTCCCTCTCGCTCCCTCTCTTTTTCTTCCTTTCAAGGATTGGTTTATGCCCGGGCGAGAACTTACGGGGCACACGCTCGTACCTCAATCCCCGCGTGTGCACTCACCGAGAGCGACTCTCTCTCTCTCTCTCTCTCTCTCTCTCTCACTTTCTCTCTTTCTCTCTCTCATCCATTTTGCAAACAGTGCCAACAGCGGGGTCTCAATCCGGGAGGTTTCAGACTTCAGAACGGAAACACCGGGGAAGGAAGATTCGCGTTCGTTTCTGTACCGGCGTTGTTTTTCAATAGCGTACGCTATGACAAATGAGAAAAAAATCACGTCTCGCGTGTAATTACACTTTTTTTCCGTGAATTTGTGATTTTTTTATTGTTATTCATTACGAGCGATTATTTGTTCATTATTACATTAAATTATAATTCCAAATGTAAAGAAGTACGTAATTTTTTCTCCTGGAATTACAAAGAATAATGATTAGGACAATTATTATTGTAGTTAATTTTTCTGCTACAAAAAAATGGTATCGTAGTAACGATAGTGTTAATGCGAGCAATATTAATAATAATAATAAGACTAAGAGCGATGTGCCAATCATCATCGGTACAAACTTAATATTATGGAAAGTAAACATTCATAAAGCTTGTTGGGCTTAATTAACGTTCACGTATCACTTTATCCTTAGTAACTGTGAGTTTTGATGGAGTCTGATCAGTTTTATTGATTTCAATACCATTAATATTATTTTTTCACTGATATGATAATATATCGCTCTCATTACTGTTGCTGTTATTATTATCATTATATTTTGCATTTTATCATTATTATTATCAGTGCTATAGATATTCCTATAGTTACCTATAACAATAATAATATATTATTCTTATGGCGATTAAATTATGATATTTTCATGATCTCAATTTGTTTTCCACATTTTCGTATTATTATTATTATTATTGTTGTTGTTGTTGTTGTTGTTGTTGCCGTTACTGCTGTTCCTATCTTCATGATTATGCGTAATAGTTATTATTGCCATAATTTTTACAGCAAGTAAATGGAACCGACTTCCAGATGGAGAATAAATCCTGAATCTCATGTATAGCACAATCGCAAATCCAATAGCACCGTACACAATATAAGGCAAGACAGAAATGATGACGCCCGCACTCTCTTTCACTCTCTCGCTCTATTACGTTTATTCTCATAATTCAAGTTTCCCGGGGGAAAAATCCTCAGTAGGTAAATGAAAAGTGAGAGTGAAACGCCCGAAGATGTGCCGGAGAAACTAGAAAAATATCTTCTCGTATAAATCGAAGCATCAAGAAAATCCAATGATATTGTTATTTGATGAGGAATACGGCGCTAGAAGGCGGGCGCAGAAAGATGGGAATACGCGCGCGTTGCACTTACCTCGAGGATACGTAAGGTGTGTATTACAAACGAAGAAATAGAAATATGTGTCGATTATAAATTGAGAAAGGATGTGTTACCCCTCGAGGGATTGCACACGAGAAAGACGATCTTGTCCAACTCTAATTGAACTAAGATCGACGAGCCGTGCTCGCCACGCGGGTAAAAGAGAACAAGAAAGTACATTTTACGAGTGGGTACGCCGAGTAAGTGGATTGGCTATTTTTATATTATTTTATTCGTCCCAATCGGAAAATACTTGCTGTAAAGAGTTATCTGAAGAATCAGAGTCAGAAAACACATTCAAATTAATTTTTTATCGCACCCCCCCCCGCCGCCCCCCCGCCCCCCCCCGCCGCCCACCGTATTTATTTATATCAATATTATCCATATTCTTTACAAAAAAATGCAATTCTTCATGGGCGTTTCCCCATTCTAAGCCACAGTCGTTTGTTCTCATTACACATCAAATATTAAATTACATACATCAAATGTCGTACTAAATGTATGTATACACGTGTTAGATAATGCATACCGCATCATCTTCCTTCCTGGTATATTTCGCCCGAATCCCACCCACCATCGGGGAGTCCAATTAGAGTCGACTACCCGTTCGAGATAATTGGCGAACACTCGCCCGTGAACGTAACTCAATCGGTAGCGTGTCCGAGCTTCTCCCTTTTAGGTCCTCGATCTTCCCGTCGACACTGTAATACGGGGTGTCCGAGGAATCGCGTTGCATCTTCACGCGACAGGTAGAGCATGAAGTTCCGAAGAGAAAAGTCTTTTTCCATTTTTTTCTGGGATTCATCGTTGCTTAGATATTAAATAACAAACGACAAGCCTATCCGACGCGAGGGGCGTTCCGCAGGCCCCGCCCCTCGCGCGCAAGATGCACCCGATTGGCTATAACAGATTAATAAATTGCCGCACAACCGTGTATCGCAGAGCAAAACGCCAAAGGAGTTTTCTCTTTGGAATCCTACGATCTATCAGTCTGGCGAATATCGAATGCGATCTTAAAAACACCCTGTACATTGGCACGCGCTTCTTTGCAAAGATTCAGACCCACGCACGATTTCTCGTACCAGACTTCTCTAACGCCTATCGATAATTCGTCATCCACCCAGCGTCCTTTTTGGATGATCTTGGTCGCACCTAGTGGTTTTCGACATTAAGAATAACATTTGCACACTTTGTCTGCTACAGTAGATATGAATAATAGATTTTTTCCGGAAAACTGAAATATATCACTTCAGTAATTCAATAAGTTATAAAATACCAGTTATAAAAATACTAGACGAACGCACTACCTGACAATTTTTTGCGTATATCGCTCCGTGCAGGAAATCGTTTCTCACAAGATGAGTCGCGGGTTGGGTGCTGTATAAATCCCAAGTGCGCAGGATATCGTCCTCTGGAGAATGCACATAAAGACGACGGATAAAAAATCGCAAATAGCGAACAAACAGGCAGAACGCTTCGCGAGAGAGATAATTAGGAACTTGTAACGCCCCCGCTATGCTGCCTCGAGATACAGCACGTCGTATCCTACCATAAAATGTACACTACAATGTGATAAAATAGCTAGAAGCTGAAGTTTAATCCCAGACAACGGAAAACAAAACAAAAACGTGAACAAGTGAAGAAATTAATCGTGATTTTTTAAATAAACGCGTTTACAAAATTGATTGCTTTATTTTTTCCACAAATGTTCAACGAAAAAAGATATTTGTTTTAAATTCGCCAAGAAAGAAATACCGATTGAATGGGCCTGCTGAAGCTTAAAATTAAAAATGTTGGATTTTTTCTTTACTTAGTTTTATAGCTTCGGGTCTCAACTTCAATTTGCAACAAAATTTCTAAGCGTCCATGTATTTTCATTACTGCTAAACGTTTAAAAAATCCAGCTTGCCTTCACTAAAAGTCTATGCGAAGATGTGTTGTTTTTTTTCACGAACAATTGAACGAAAAAGAAAACCGTCTTGCAATGCAGGTGAAAAAACAACACACAAATTAGCATTTCTTATTCATCACCGAAAACTTCGTTGGCTATTATTTAATATTTTCCCGGTGAGGAAAAAATTGTTCTGCTGTATAAGCAATAAAGTGCAAGGCAACTTTGTGTCGAATACAAAAAATATATATAGGCTGATCTGAAGGAGCCATAAATTAACCGAATTCGAAAAAAGTAGATCCTCATAACCTCGAAATGTAAATGTCCATTTGGAGTTTCGAATAAAATATTTAGAGGGTAAAAAGTTGGGGTAAAAATCAAGCGATCGAAAAAAAGTTACAAATTTAGTTTTTCTTAAGTGAGGCTGAGACTGTAACGGGTCGAAAAAAGTCGTTTTTATCCGATTTTTTTTCGATTCGATTATTTATTTGGAATTTGAAAAAAAAAACGGTATGTTATTAAGCATACATTGAACTTTTTTATAGAAAATTATTGTAAAAAGTTTTTTTAGAAAATGACGTTATTGAGGTATAATACAGCCTCTGTATAAAAAAGGTGGTCCAACGGACGGATCGATAACTTGATAATGATATCGATAACTGAAAAATAACAAGTTTTAGGATCTATATAATGTAGTTCTCGTTGTAGGTAGCCATTTTTCGAAAAAAACATACTTTTCGCCAAATGGTGGATGTTTAAAAAAATGAAGTTTTAGCGAAATTTTTACTTATAGTCCGAGGCTAAAAAAAACAGCTACCAAAACTAATTTTGGTTTATTTAAATTTCCAATCTTATAATTATTGCTAGAGTTACGATTCCGGCCAGGTCGAGCAAAGTTGTTTCGAGAAATAGCGATTGAAAGTTTTAGTATACGTAAATCGTTGCGTTACTGGCTCCCACTAAATCGTCTGTAACTCGGTCAATTTTTAATATTTTGACTTGAATTTTTTTCACTTATGATTGAATATGTATGCTTTGAAGAATGCAAAAAATCGATTTTTATCCGTCACAGTCGTGTCCCAACGATGTTAAAAAAAGCAAAACCCGTTTTCTAACTTTTCGACTATGTGTATACATATGTATGCGTTGGGGTTTTTTTTTCCTAACGTTGAATAAATTGCTGTCAAGTTAACGAAGCTTGGTCAGTCCAAGAATAAAGTGAATGAGAACGAAGGAGCAGTAAAATCGAGTTTAAATCATCAAATTAGCCTGACATACGTGTTGAATTGATTCGCAAATTGCGGTTCGATACGCGGCTAAATATTTTTATTCCCTTCATGAACTATGGGAATCGATAATTCTTCTGATCCGGTTTACCATACATTTGGCTCTCTCTTCCCCCCCTCTCACTCCCTCGCTCTCCCTTTCTCTCCCACAATCTCGACACTTTATTTCATTATTTATTAAGTCACGTAAGTTGTAAAATCGCGGAGTATATTTATTACTCAGGTGTAAAGTATCCTTCGTATAAGTGCGCATGTCTCGTGTAACACACGAGGGAGGGTGGTTAAGGAAGAGTCATTTCTCCCTCGCGCGAATTACCGCGGATCCTCGCTGCCGCGTATATAAATTGTTTTTTTTTTTTACTTGCCGTTGTTGTTGCTGGTTGTTATTTTACGAGAGAAAGAAAGAGTCGTATGAACGTGTGGGCACGCAAGGGACGCCAATAATTTAGACCACACGTTGGGCCACGCGGACTATCCGGGCGCGCGTTAATTGGCTCAGGGATTTTCTTAAGTACCAACTGCCGCTAAACTTCCACTGCGCACACACGCGTTACACTTATACCCCTCTCCACTTCCCGCCGCTTCCCGACACTTGTCTTCGTTCAAGAAATGTGGGTACAGCGCCATTTGAAAATGAGGCCGCGACATTGAACTACTAAATTGATCCTTTAGATTCGATTCCTTTATTTTTAATTCAACATTTAAAAAATCACGCCATTCTAATTTGAATCTGATGAATTGAGGCGTTATCTGAAGCTTTGTGATCACTTTTCGTACAGATGTTTCTATAAATCCGTTATTTGGTGTAGGCTGAGCGTCTGAGACGTAATTATATATCACAAAAGTAATGTATACACATGATGCATATACATTTTTATTTCTACACATGTGAAAACAATATTATTATGTATTTTTATACGGTTTTTTGATCAATTTCATTGGTTCAATTTAATTTTATAAATTACATTTCATAAATTCTTTTTTATAAATTAAATTTCGTAAGTTCAATTTTGTTAAGTTTAATTTGATAAATTCAATTTTAGAAATGTAACTTCATGAATTTGATTTCATACATTCAACTTAAAAATGTAATTAAAAAAATTAATTTCATAAATTTAAGCTATATACATAACTTCATAAATTAACTTCCATAAATTCAATTTTATACATTTAATTTTATAAATGTAATTTCATAAGTTTATCTGTATAAATTTAATTTGAGAAATGCAATTTCATTAATTTAAATTCATAAATTCAATTTCATAAATACAATTTTATCAAAGTAATTTCGTAAATTTAATTTCACAAATTCAATTTTATAAATGTTATCTTATAAATGTAATTGCGTAAGTTTAATTAAAAAATACCATATTAGAAAACATCATTTCGAAAATTTAATTTCATAAATTCATCTTTAAAGATTGCATTTCTCAAATTCATTTTTGGAAAATGAATTTCATAAATTCCGTTTTCAGTAATCCATCTTTCATAAATTTAGAGAAAAAAAATTAATGTTATGAATTTGATTTTTTCGCAATATTCATTTGGGCCTTTGTGAAGTTGCGCTTCGTCTTTGAATCACCCTGTACGAGAGCACCGCGAATCCTCGGCAAAGTTAAAGCGCAACTAAATCGTTGCCTCGTTAGGACTGTACAAAAAATGGCCATGTATATGTTTATTATATTTCGTAGCGTAGTAAATCGATTTTTTGATATACATTCTCGAGTGGGGGAGCAATAATTAAAAGGAGAGTATACTGGATCGAGATTGCAAAAATCCCTGAGATATGCGGACGCGAGAACACGTGTATTACGGCGCATTCTTCTACTTTCGCTTCCGCTCCGGGATTCTTACGTGCGAGCTTTTTTCATCCACCCTCTAATTTATTATTACAGTTATTATTATTTCTGCGGATTTTTATTGCCGATGGTTATTTCGCTCCCGATTTTTTGAGATTCTCTTTGCGCGTTTGCCGCGCACGCGTAAAATCCAGTGAGCGGCAAGAACCGAAGAATAAATGCGAGGGGTAGTTAAGACTTGTGTGATTAGGCTCAAGATAAGATGCGTGTAGCGTAGTTTTTTGCTCGCTGCTCTTTCCCCTCGGCGGTTCGTGAACACGCGGGCTGAATTATCGATATTGGCTGAGATCTTCCGGCTGTGGAAGGAAAGGATGCGTAAATTTTGCGCATTTTTTATCTCCCTTCTCAGATCACGTCCGCAGAATGAAAACGGTGCAAAACAACGATTGACTGGCGGTCGAGTTCAACGTGTTAAAATCGAAAAAAAGGACTTATTTTTGCGTGATTTTAGAAGACCTGCATAAGCTCAACATTTCGAATATGTTTTTTTCGCTGCATAGTTTTGTAGCCTAGGGTCTTAACTGTAATTTGCAACTCAGATTTTGTAAAAATTCCAAAAATTGGTCGAGTAATGTCGATTTTTGTGAAGCGTCAGATCGCCCAGTGCGCTGGGTTGAACCGCCACCCCTTTTTTTTCATTTTTCTCGAAACGGTGTCGTATCCCAAAATATATTCGTCCGCTCCGCTTCAAATTTTGACAGAGTGGTTTGTAACATTTTCTGTCGCTTGACCGGATGATTTTTTTAATGTTCATTTATTACTAACAAATGATTAAACTTGCTTTTTTCGTCGAAAATCGAACTTTTTTCTACAGCTAGCCATTTTTGCAATTTTTAAAATATCATAAAAGTATCCGGTCATACGAAAGATTTATTATTATGCCAATAGTACATTTTTTATTTTTGATTTCACACAATCCTAGTTGCCAGAACCACCTGCGCCGATTGGTCTTCCATCAACGACGGCACTTTGTTCACATAATAATAACCTAATTTTTTAGCAATACGATTCAATTTAAAAGAGCTTAAACTTGGCAAGACTATGTATCAATTGTGCGTAAAATCCCGACCTCGTAAACCCAATACTCTCATATTTTTAAAACCCCCGAAGCAGACCAGCAGTGCGAAGGCAAAAATTGGCTCTCTAAAATTGAAACTAACTAAACCTGAATACCCTCAATGAGAGAATTAAAATCAGCCTTGAAACTCTAGAGTACGAATTGCCCAAGCTCATTCCTTTGCGTTTAAGGGGGGAGATACCTTTAGGCGAGAATTTTTTTGTTGATTTCCATGGTTTTTTTTAAGGAAAGATTGCTTTTTCATTTTTGAGACTTAGTATGTTTTATTATTACTTTTGACTGTTATATGGCATTTCTTTATTGCTGTTTAAAAATGGCTGAGGTATAGCGTGGTCTTCTTAACTTAATTTTTGACCGATTCTCATGAAATTTGATATAAATCTTTCTAACTCACTGGGCAAATCAAAATTGGCTTTGAAACTCTAAAGTACACATTTCTCAAAGTCAATTCCTTGCGTTTAAGGGGGGAGATATCTTTAGGCAAGGAAAAAATGTGCCGATTATTTTTTTTTAAAGAATGATTTCTTCACCTTTTTTTAGGTCTAGGCTATGTTATATTACCACTTTTGGCTGTTACATGGTATTTTTTTAATTAATAATGAAAAATGGTTCAGGTATAGCACGGTCTTCTAAACTGAATTTCCAAAACTGGCGTGACGTTGGTATAGCTAAAAAACGAATCGACCGATTCTGATGAAATTTGGTATAAATCTATCTAACGTTATTGTCTAATACATGACCCAAAATGTTTTAAAAAATAAAAAAAAGTTTTTTTAAATTGCGTGATGTCGCAATTTTTTCGGAAAATTCAATTTTTGTGTTTCAAGGCGTACCATTAAATCGATTTCCAACATTTGTCACTTTTTCTTGGTTCATATTCTGCGTTTGAGTGGTAATGAAAGAAATATCTTCGTTGGTTTTTTTCAGATCAATCCCGCCGACGCTACGTGTCACGCCGTCTGACAATATCCGCCGCAACCCGTTTAGACGACTGTGCCACCTGCCGCCATTTTCAAAGATTAATCGTAAAAAATACAATGTAACAGTATAACAATGTTACCCTCGCCTAAAGGTATATCCCTCCTTAAAAGTAAAGTATACACGATGCATATACATTTTTATTTCTACACATATGAAAAAAAATATGATTACGTATTTTCATACGGTTTATTTATAAATTTTCTTTGTCGAATTCAATTTTATAAATTAAATTTCACTATTTCGTTTTTATAACTTAAATTTCGTAAGTTCAATTTTATTAATTTCCATTTCATGAATGCAATTTTTTAAATGTAATTTCCCAAATAGAGTTTTATAAATTTCATTTGACAAATTCAATTTTAGAATTGTAACTTCATAAATTTGATTTCATACATTCAACTTGTAAATGTAGTTAAAAAATGTTAAATTCATAAATCCATTTTTATATATTTAATTCCATGAATTGAATTTATAAATATAACTTCATAAATTAACTTCTTTAAATTCATTTTTATACACTTAAATTCATAGGTTCAGGTTGCCTCCAATCCACAATATTTTCCGAGGATCTCCCACAAGGATTTTCCCTCGTCACTTTCATCTCAATCTCGAGGCAGGCTGAAACAATTGAAAAACGTGATAAAAGTAACTGCCCTCGTCCACGCGAGCATGATCCTCTCGACGATCGGAGTCCTGCGGAGTCGAGCGGTCAAAGGCACGAATAAAGGACCGAAGAGAGAAGAATAGAGGACGAAAGAGGAGAGGATGGAATTCACGAGGGAATCGCGAAAAGGGGGACAAAAAACAATGGACGATACGACTGCGAAAGTCGGTATACCGCCTTAAGGCGGGGTTCTGTCTCCTTAAAACTTTTATGCCTCTCGCGGTTTCACGTCCAGGCGCCTACTTCTTCGCAAGGATATACATATACGTATAGCCTCGCCGCGTGTACGGTAACGGTGACTCGACCTACTCGCGCGAGACAGAGACGAGGAGAGGGCGACTGAGACCGGTAAGAAAGAGCGAGAGACCGGAAGTGAAGGCGCGTGCGAGCGATTTTCGCAGCAAGGAGGAGGAGTGCGCGCGCGCGAGTGATCGATCGAACGGAGAACTTCATTCCGCTCGGATGTTTGTTATTCCCCAGGGAGATACACTACCGGCGAGAAGTATGTGCACTTCGAATTACGATGATCGGTACCAAAGTTACCGATCTCGGCAGGAAAAAAGGCGCAAAGGGATGTCCGAGATAGGGTGAACCAACCAGCGAGGGGGGGAGATACCTTTAGGCGAGAAATAAATTGCCGATTTTTATGATTTTATTTTAAAGAAAACATTTCTTTACCATTTTTGAGAATCAGGGTATGTTTTATTTATACTTTTGGCTGTTACGTGGTATTTTTTGTTTATTTATTAAACTTAAAAAATGATGGACATGTGGCACGGTCTTCTAAACGAGTACCGGCGGATGTTGTCAGACGACGTAACGCCTAGCGTGGGTGAGATTAATCTGAAAAAAAACAACAAATATTTTTCTTTCATTAACACTCATACGCAGAATATGAACCAAGAAAAAGTGAGAAATGTTGAAAATCGGTGGAAAGGTACGCTTTGAATCAAAAAGATTGAATTTTCCGGAAAAATGGCTACATTTTGGAATAAAAATTATTTTTTGTTAATTTTCAAAAACTTCTAGGGTCATGTTTTAGACAATGAGGTAAGATAGATTTATTTAAATTTATGGAAGTTAATTTATGAAGTTATATTTATAAATTAAATTTATAAAATTTAATTTAAATTGAATTTTTTAAATTACATTTATAAGTTGAATGTAAAAAAACAAATTTTTTGAAATTACATTTCTAAAAGTGAATTTATCAAATAAAATGCATAAACTTCCATTTGGGAAATTAAATTGGCAAAAGTGCATTCATGAAATGGAAATTAACAAAATTGAACTTACGAAATTTAATTTATAGAATTGAATTCATCAAATTAATTTTTTTTAAACGAATTTATGAAATTAAATTCATAGAATTGGATTCAACAAATCAAGCTCATAAAAATACGTCATAAAATTTTTTTCATATCTGTAGAAATAAAAATTCATATACATCATGTGTATACTTTACTTTGAAGGAGGGAGATACCTATAGGCCAGGAAAAAATTGCTGATTTTCATCACTTTTTTTCAAGGTAATATTTCTTCACCATTTTTTAGACTCAGGGTAGGTATGTTTTATTACTACTTTTGGCAGTAACATGGTATTTTTTAATTTTTATTAATCTTCAAAAATTATGGCGATGTGGCACAGTCTTCTAAACGGGTTGCGGCGGATGTTATCAGACGGCGTGACACCTAGCGTGAGCGGGATTGATCTGAAAAAAAAACCAATAAATATTTTTCTTTCATTAACATTTATACGCAGAATATGAACCACGAAAAAGTGAGAAATGTTTAAAATCGATGGAATGGTACACTTTGAAGCAAAAAGATTGAATTTTCCGGGGAAAATGGCTACATTTTGCAATAAAACTTTTTTGATTTCCAAAAACACCTAGGGTCATGTTTTAGACAATAAAGTTAGAAAGATTTATACCAAATTTTACCAGGGTCGGCCCATTATTTTTTTTCGTTATACGTCACGCTAGTTTTGAAAATGCAGTTTGGAAGACCGTGCCATACCTCCGCCATTTTTAATGATTAATAAAAAATTTAAAAAATACCACGTGACAGCCAAACGTAGTCAAAAAACAAAATTATGGTAAAAATTATGGTGATTCGAGGTTGTATTAACAATTAATATTCTTTTCTGATTCTAAATATAAATCAGCTTTCGCCCATTCACTGGTCGGTTTACCCTACGTGAAAGAAACAAGTTTCCTTATGTTTTTTTTCTTCTTATGCTGTCCTACTCTTCTGACCCACTAGGTGATCGTAACATGGCGATTTTTTTAACGATTTTCGTAGCTCGGTAAACCGTCATTTTTTAGAAAATGGCAATGAGAATTTTTCAATGGAGGGATTTGAAACGACCGAAGATTGCCTTCAATTTTCCTCTACAAATTTCTTATTAAGATTTTTTTTCGCAAGCTTCATTATGTTGATTTTCTTATTATTTTCTACTCCTCTTTTTACTCACTAGGCGACCGTAATAAATGGTGATTTTTTTGCTTTATTCTAGTTTTTGTTGTCTTGGGTAAATTGGAATAGGATTTTTTTCTTGGAGGGACTCTAAGGAGCCGAAAATTTCCTCTCATATTTCCCTGCAAATTTTCACTTGAGGTTTTTTTTTCCGCGTGGTTATTGAGCTTTTTGTAAAGCCGTGCAGTTATTGGAAATGGAAAAATAAAAAATCTGCTAGAAAAATCAAAGAGATTGGTGTTCGAGATAAATACATTTCAGATATGTCGTTTTTATTATTACAAGCAACCGTATTGAGCGTTGTATAAATAAATGACAGATAAATAAACGCCGGTAAAATAAACGACGGATAAGTAAATAACGGATAAATAAATTCCGGATATGTAAATGCCGAATAAATAAAGGACCGATAAATAAATTACCGATAAATAAATTGCCGATAAATAAATGTATACACACCATGTGCGACAAGCTCGATTTCTTTCGCCACATTTTTTATGACGCGTCCTTTTTCGTACCAAATCCTTTATCCACTTTTTTCGGGTTCTTCGCGCCAGTCAGCCGCGCGCATTCTTCGACGCCGATTTATTTTGCGCTTCGGATATAACGTGTGCGAGTACCCGCAAACCCGCAGCGCCGAGGCACTCCATACCCGAAAGAAATCGGTATAGATCGATGCCTGATAATCCGAGATCGGGGTAAGATCGGATTGCGCAAGAAACATGAAATTTATATATATATATATATATATATATATATATATATATATATATATATATATATATATTTGCATCTCGATCGAATGTACGCATGGTCGAGTGAATTACTAAGATCCTCGGATCTCCGTAACTCACGGACGGCGAAGCTTTCGTGAACTCCTACAATTATTTGACCTATTGAAAATTTCTCTGCCTCATTTTGCTTGATGATCAACGTGGCCGTGGTCTATAAGCGCGATTTGGACAATTTTATTATGTATATAAAGCCTTTTAACATTCGATTAAGACCTTAAATCCATTATTATTATTCACCGCAGAATAAACTAAAAAAATCATGAGTAAGTCTGGGTGTAAAATGTGTTAACGGATCGGCTTACGCTTGGGTCCCAAAAAACAGTTCGACGTTAAATATATTTTTCTGATAAAAGTATTGGGATGACGAGGTCAGGATTTTACGAACAATTGATACATGGTCTTGCCAAGATTGAGTTTTTTAAAATTGATAAATATTGTTTAAAAAATAGGTTATTATTACTTAAACAAAGTGTCGTCGTTGCTGGATGGCCAATCGGTGTAGCCCATGTAGAGATTGACCGTTGGGCGTGGGACGGGCCTTCACAGTTAGCTCTAGAATATTGGGCCGTGAGTATTTACCAATGAGGTGCCTTTGTAGAAATGATAAGAACGGCCCGATATCGGCCAACAGAGCCAATAATTATTGGGCCAATGATTTAAGTCATTGTAGCGGCAATGTTGGTGATTGCATTTGGCCCTATGTGGGCCCTCTTAAAGGGCCTATGTAGAAATTGACCACTGGCTCTATGATGGGCCTTCACAGTTGGTATATCTAGAAGTTAGTCTATCTAGAATATTGGGCCGTGAGTTTGTTTGAGTGCGTGATAAATATTCAACCTATATCGGGCCAAGATTGGCCCGAGATTGGTCCTTATGGATACATATTTCATGGAATAACCTTGAAATAAATTGTGATTTGCGTATATGACAGGTTTCAGAATTGGCATATTTTACTTACTAATGTTGGTTATTTACAAATGCCAAAAATAGGCCAAGACTTGATTACAAAAACTGAACTACAAAATATAGACGATTAATATATGACGTGCCAGTTATTTGCCTATTCTGGCACAATATACAGATAATGAATAACCCAAGGCTTAAATAAAATAAAAGCAGGTATGGTCTGACCCACTTAGCCAATAAAGGGCATAGATTAATTAAATGTAATTTCCAGTATTTTAGCATTGCCAGTTTTAAAATTGGCAAATTTCGATGAACTATCACGGCTGTTTATTGGTTTTAACAGATGGGCCTGGATAGGTTTTAATAATGGGCTGATATTGTGCCAGTTCTTAATTTATAACGGAACAATAATGGGCCAATGGAATTGGCAGTACTTCAGCATCACCAGTTTAAAAATTGGCAAATATTGTTTATTTATCATGACTGTTTAATGAATTTAAAATATGGGCCATGATAGGTTTTAACTATGGGCCGATATTGTGTCGATTTTCAATTTAGAACGAGACAATAATGAGCCAATGTAATAGCCAGTATTTTAGGATTGCCAGCTTTAGGATTGGCAAATTTAGTTTAACTATCACTGCTGTTTATTGGTTTTGACAGATGGGCCAGGATAATCTTTAGTAATGGGCCGATATTGTGCCGGTTCTCAATTTACAACGGGACAATAATGGGCCAATGCAATTGCTTGTATTTTAGCATTACCAGTTTTTAAATTGGCAAATATAGTTCAACCATCACGGCGATTTATTGGTTTTAAACGATGGGCCGATATTGTGCCGGTTTTCAATTTATAACGGAACAATATTGAGCCAATGGAATTGTTAGTATTTTAGTATCCCCAGTTGTTAAATTGGCAAATTTAGTTTAACTATCACGGCTGTTTATTAGTTTTTAAAGATGGGCCAGGACAGGCTTTAGGGATGAGCCGATATTGTGCCAGTTTTCAGTTTAGAGCGGAACAGTAATGGGCCAATATTTTTTCTCTTTTGTTGGCTTATACGATGGTCCCAATATTGGCCTGATCGTAACATTGGGCAACTCATGGCAACCTCTACATACCTCTACATGCCAGAACCACCTAGGTGGTTCTGGCAATTAGGGTCATCAGGAAAGAAAAATAAAAAATGTACTTTTGGAATAATAATGAATCTTTCGTAGGACGATATACTGTTTTGAAATTTAAAAAATTACTAAAATGGCGAGTTGTAGGAAAAAAGTTAGATTTTCGACAAAAATAAAGAAGTTTAATCATTTGTTAATAACAAATGGATAAACATAATAAAAAATCATCTGGCCACACAATAGAAAATGTTCTATTAAAAACTCGTCATAACTCGGTCAATATTTTTAACTTTTAAATTTTATCAAAATAAATTTTTCAAAAAAATGCACTAAGAATCGTATTTTTGAAATGTTAAGCTTATGCAGACCTCTCAAAACACTCATCACCTTCTCACTTCCTAGGGATAATCGATTGCCGGAATGCGTTGCTTCACTGAACCACGAAGGGCATTTCATTTGTACTCCTTAGTTAGAAAAAAAATGATACAACTAAAATCGAAGTCTCGTGAATATCTGATGACCTTCGGTTAGCCACGTAGCCACGAAAATTAGATTACTACTTCTGCAAATCATTGTAGCAGGAAGATTATTGCTCAAGAGATAAAAATCCACTTGATCGTGATCAATTTGTAACTTGCCGGCTCGTCCTTTTTCTTTCAAGGTAAAAGAAGTGACTAGTCGAAGTAATTGTTCCTTTATGACTGGACAAAGTGTGTAAGGGCGTCCATGGCGCGCGCACACAGAAATGTTCTCTCTCACTTGAGGTACACAAATTTATGAGCGATTGCACGCGAGCGAGCCCGATCTCTTATGATCCCACATGCGTTTATATTTGTGCGTGCTCCGCTGGCTCGCGGTTGTTCTTGAAGCGAAGGTGGAGCGAGAGACGGAGATAGTGAGAGAGAGAGAGAGAGAGAGGGGGGGGACGCCTGTGACGTAAGAAATTAACAAATAAATATAATGATGGACAATGGGAGGACGATTATAGGAAGCATCGCGTTCGAAGGAGAAGGCCGATGGGATTATGAGTTATGCACCTCAGCACGTCGCCACGCAAGGGCCCACCCTCATCAGGTTATTAAACCTGTTTCGTGTCCGTTCCATTACTGTGGGCAAATATTTGTATGAGTATATATATATTTTATAAACGCAAACTCACAAAGCTTGGCCAATGTTGACGCGCCCAGGCTTGATCAAAACTCCTCTGCCAAGCCTCGTGGCCAATGCTGGGCGGCAATGCTCGGGGAATGCGCACGTGCCAAGTCTTGGCCCGTGCTCACCCATGAGTGCACGGCCACTGCTCGGTAACCAAGCCTTGGCTGATACTGGGCAGCCAAGCTTGGCTAATGATCACCTGCCGAGCCTTGGCCCATGCTTGCCCGCCAAGCGGTGACCGCAATTCGGCAGCCAAGCCTCGGCTAATGCTCACTTAGCGAGCCTCAACCCATGTCCTCCTGCCAAGCCCTGACCAATGCTGGGCAGCCAAGCCTTGGCCAATGTTCACTTGCCGAGCCTTGGCCCATGCTTGCCCGTCAAGCGGTGACCGCAATTCGGCAGCCAAGCCTCGGCTAATGCTCACTTAGCGAGCTTCAACCCATGTCCTCCTGCCAAGCCGTGACCAATGCTGGCCAGCCAAGCCTTGGCCAATGCTCACCTGCCGAGTTTTGCTCCATGCTTGCCCGCAAAGCCGTGACCGTAGTTAGGCAGCCAAGCCTCGGCTAATGCTCACTTAGCGAGCCTCAACTCATGCCCGCCTGCCAAGCCGT
This sequence comes from Ophion slaviceki, assembly GCA_944452715.1. Classification (NCBI taxonomy): domain Eukaryota; kingdom Metazoa; phylum Arthropoda; class Insecta; order Hymenoptera; family Ichneumonidae; genus Ophion; species Ophion slaviceki. The sequence continues at coordinate 5,900,307 of OX101795.1, read as the reverse complement.
GACCGATGCTGGGCAGCCAAGCCTTGGCCAATTCTCGCCCACTAAGCCGGTAGCCCATGCTCACGCGTCAAGTCGTGACCGACGCTGAGCGGCCAAGCATTGGCCAATACTCATCCGCCAAGCCATAGCTGATGTTCACCCGTCAAGCCGCGATGAATGCTGGGCAGTCAAGCTTAGACCGATACTGGACCGCAAAGTGTCAGCGGACGCTTGGTGTATATATATATAGTATACCACCAAGTATATATATATACTTGGTGGTATCTCAGCCGCCAGCCACCAATATATATATATATATATATATATATATATATATATATATATATATATATATATATATTAGGAGTACAACTTTGCAGTGACCGTTTTACTTAGAGAGCCACTGCGGCCGAAGTAGTGGCCCTAGCTTAATAAAAAAGTGGCATTTTAAACTAGAGGCTCTGCCAATGTAAACAATTTTAAAAAGCTAACGGATACGTGTATGCATTATAAAGTTATAGGCCCTCAAACATGGCAACCTACGAACCGAATTCTTAGCATTTGCGGGAGGTTATGATTTACTTCTTCAACATCAAGAAATCTGCGGCTGAGGCCCACCGTTTGCTTGTAGATGCTTACAGGGAGGATTCTATTAGTGAGAAAACGTGTCGGCGGTAGTTTCAACGCTTCAAAAGTGGAGATTTTGAGGTCGAGTACAAGCATGGTGGCGGAAGGCAGAAAGTTTTTGAAGACGGGCTGACAGCTGGGCGTTGTGTACTATGACCTGCTCAAACCATCCGAAACCATCACAGGGGAACTCTACCGACGTCAGTTGATGCGCTTGAGTAAGGCACTCAAAGAGAAACGGCCACAATTCAACGAAAGACATGAGAAGGTGATACTGCAGCATGACAATGCCCGACCCCATGTTGCAAATGTCGTGAAAAAGTACTTGGAAACGCTGAAATGGGAGGTTTTATCCCACCCGCCGTACTCTCCAGACATTGCCCCTTCCGACTATCACTTGTTCCGGTCAATGGCACACGATTTGGCTGACCAGCACTTCGGTACTTACGAAGAAGTCAAAAATTGGGTCGATTCCTGGATTGCCTCCAAGGACCAAGACTTTTATCGACGCGGGATTCGAATGATACCTGAAAGATGGGCCGAGGTCGTAGCTAGCGACGGGCAGTACTTTGATTAAAAAATATGTAGCCACTTTTTTATAATAAAGCCTTAAACTTTTGAAAAAAACGGTCACTGCAAAGTTGTACTCCTTATATATATATAGCATATCCTATATATTATACATATTTGACACGAATATATTGAGCCGTGAGCAACAAAGTTTCTTTTCATTTGTCTTCCACCTGCCGTTACAGTTGGAAGTTGTTTCCTTGAGGACGAAAGAACATCATTATTACTTTCTGCCCTTCAGCAAAATATGCTATCGTTCTGTAATTCATCTCAAGACAAGGAAACGTCCACAACCAATTCTAATGTTCATTTGAGCCGATTTATCTACCGATTATTCTACATGGTTGGCGGTGACCCTCCTTTTACGGTAAGCAAGGTAACACTATTTCCTATTGCAACAAAAATTAGCAGAGCCAAAAAAATTGGTTCTTTTCTTTACACGTATCTTAATTATATATAATAAATAATCATATAATATATGCTATACATGGCCTAGAATAAATTATATATTAGTTTTTTATTGTAGAGTGTATAATGTATGTATTTTGTATATAATTTTGCGAGTCATTTTGTACTAACCGTCAATAATATTCGTCGTCGACGAAAATTCGATCAAAATTATTTGTAGAAAGTTTCGAACGTCGCGTTACGACTTATACCGTGGCAATAGTACTTGTCCCTAATTGCTGGCAATTGCTCAAGTGCATTTTAATGTGAAACAATCACGGTCGTTTATTTTTAAATTACCGTTGTCACAACGAGCAACGCGAGCCGAATGTTCCGGTTGACCCTTGATGCGCCGTCGCACGGTTTTCTTCTCCTTCCCTCCTCCTCGTCCTCCGTGTAACTTCGTCGTTCTTTCCTGGCTCTCCAAAGCACGAGCAGAAATGAGCCGGTGAACCTTAATCCACGTATGGTCGAACCTGAGAAACGTTTGGGTCTTTTTTCCTCCTCTTCTTCACCGGTGAGTTATGACATCGGCGAAAAGGGCCATCGGAGTATTATCAGGAAGACTCACGAGTCGATAACGGTGATCGTACGGCTGCCCGTAGGTGGGCTCTTTCGGTACGTGGCCTTTCGTGTTTCTGGTCGTCAAATAAAATGGCGTGGGTGACGAGCTCCGAGTGTCCCGACGAGGCGAAAGAAAAAAGACCTTGGAGAAGGAGCTGCGGCGAAGTGGCGGATGACGAAGAAGATGCGGAAGGAAAATAGGGTTGGTAAAGAGGTTGCGGAGAAGCGGAATGAGAAAACGCTCACATTAAGGGGTTTTCCTAAGCTTGGTAATTTTAAAAGTGTGATTTTATTCCATTGTCTCATAGCGTAGGATCTTAACTTTAATTTGCAACAAAGATTTTGTAAAAATTACATGACCGACTTATGATGATTTCTGTGAAGGGTCAGATCGCCAATTTGCCCTTTTTATCGAAATTATGTTTTACGTATCTCGAATGTATCTCTTTGTTTATAACAAATAGTTGAAGTTGTTTTTTGGTTGAAAATCGAACTTTTGTTTTTCCAGCATGGCATTTTCGTAATTTTTAAAACTTAAAGACAGTACCCGGCCATACGAAAGTTCTATCATTATAATAAAAATAACTTTGTCATTTTTTGCTTCGGATCGCCTCAGTTGCCAGAACCACCCACATCATTTCGCCATGGAGCAACGGTGGCACTCTATTCAAACAATAATAACTTCGCTACTTATAGATATTTTTTGATTATAAAACGAAACTCAAACGTGACAGGCCTATACTTAAACTGTGTGTAAAATCCTAACCTCATCATCCCGAAACTCTCGTCAGAAAAAAATACCGAAAATCAAGTTTTTCGGGCCCCAAGTTTAATCCCGTCAACCAGGATCTCCCACTGCCGAAGAGAGTGCCCTTAAGGGGTAACACCACTTTGAATTTAAAAAAAAATACACTTTTCGCAAAATTTATTCTTTATACTTTCAAGAATATTTTAAGCGTTTGAACAGGTCGAAATTCCAATTATTACCGGAGTTATGCAATTTGAAGTGAATATGGCAGAGGATTCTTATAACCATAAAAATGCTCCCCCTATAAGTGTCAAAAAAGCAATTCAACCGGTATAAGAAAAATTAACTAATGCAGAGTTGCGAGAACGCTGTTTGGAAGGATATACTCAGAATAATAATGAAAGGCCAGAATAAAAATGAAAGCTGTCATTTGGTCTATGACTCCAAAAGTACGTTTCAGTGGTGCAGCAATTTTTGAGAATGCATCTTATATGCAGCAATTCAATATAATTATGGATATACTTGTATATTATTGATGATGCCATTATTAAATATCACAATTGGCCCAAGCGCATGCGAGTAGCCGAGAACTTGGTTGCTCAGCGGATACCGAAAGCCAACATGAGGGCCCAGCAAGATCCCAAAGAGGTCAGGAAGTTGAAAAGAGCAGCTCGAAAGAAGTCAGAGCACATCGATGGAAGATCTCATGTATGGTCCGGGAGTCGCAGATTGAATGTAACATAAGAAAACATTTGATTTTAAGACGCTGATTGCGGTACTTTTTTTCTTTTTCGTATTTCTCGAAACTACTTTTTTCAAACTGGTGGACAAAATACCTCGAGATCTACTCAACCGATTTTGTTAAAATTTATACTACATATTCCTTATAACTTTATCTAGGATATAGCATAGGATTTGTTCTAACTTTAGTTTTAACTAACTTTTAAAACTCAACATTTTAGTAAAAATCATAGTTTTGTTTTCAAACAGCTGTCATTTTTACGAAAAAATGTGTTTTTAATTTTTTCCCATGCTACTCTTTAGCTACTACCCATGTAGAGATTGACCGTTGGGCCTGGGACGGGCCTTCACAGTTCGCCTTTCTAGAATATTGGGCCGTGAGTATTTACCAATGAGGTGCCTTTGTAGAAATGATAAGAACGGCCCGATATCGGCCAACAGAGCCAACAATTATTGGGCCAATGATTTAATTTATTGTAGCGGCAATGTTGGTGATTGCACTTGGCCCTATGTGGGCCCTCTTAAAGGGCCTATGTAGAAATTGACCACTGGCTCTATGATGGGCCTTCACAGTTGGTCTATCTAGAAGTTAGTCTATCTAGAATATTGGGCCGTGAGTTTGTTTGAGTGCGTGATAAATAGTCAACCTATATCGGGCCAAGATTGGCCCGAGATTGGTCCTTATGGATACATATTTCATGGAATAACCTTGAAATAAATTGTGATTTGCGTATATGACAGGTTTAAAAATTGGCATATTTTACTTACTTATGTTGGTTATTTATCAGGTTGATAAAAAAGTTTTGTCGCAAAAATTTAAAAAATGTCTTTTTACGTATTGACGCAATATGACATCGAGCTATGTCGAGAATATTCTAGAATGTTTTCTACTTTCCGCGAGACAGGGTATAAAAGGGCGAGCGCGCGTTCTAGTGGACAGAAATGGCTTCGATCTCGCAGGAGCAACTTCGAGCGATCATTTTTTACGAGCGGCGGCGCGGCACGAACGCAAGCACAACTGCTAAAAATATACAGGATGCATTCAGCGAGAACGTAGTTTCTCATCGAACAGTCCAGCGTTGGTTCAATCGTTTTAAATCTGGAGACACAAGCCTTGAAGATAAGGAACGTTCCGGACGACCGTCGACCATCGATGATGAAGCATTACTCCGCTGCATCAAAGAAAAACCGGAAGCAAGTACGCACGAGCTAGCAAGAGAACTTGGCTGCACCCAACCGTCAATAGTCAATCACTTACACAACTTGGGATACAGGAAGGTTCTAGCTCAATGGATACCACACCGTCTCACCGACGACAATAAGAACTGTCGCGTGACCATCTGCCAGTCTCTCCTGCTTCGCCACCATCGCAAGGAGTTTTTAGAAGATCTTGTGACGGGAGATGAAAGCTGGGTCTTGTATGATAACAGAACGCGTTTAGATTACTGGCTTCCTATCGGAGAAAAACCGCCACACCAACCGAAATCTGATCGTCACTCACAAAAGGTTTTGTTGTGCTGTTTCTGGGACGCAAAGGGAATGCTGTTTCACAATTTTCTCCCTGTAGGTAAGACGATCTCCTCTACACGATACATCGAAAATCTCCAGGAATTGGCAAAAGCTATAAGAAAAAAACGGCCAAGACGCGCGACTGTGCACCTTCTCCACGACAACGCGAGACCCCATGTCGCAAAGGAAACCCACAAAACAATCACTGAGCTTCACTGGAATACCGTTCCTCATCCACCATACTCTCCCGACATCGCGCCATCTGACTACCATTTGTTCAGACACTTGAAGGCATATTTGAGAAACAAAACTTTCGAAAACGTCGACGATCTCAGAAGGGATATTTCAAATTTCTTTGAGTTCCAGCCCCCGCAGATTTGGGCAAAGGGAATAAATGAGTTGCCAACTAGATGGTCGAGTGTCGTAGAAACCGATGGCGAATATATTGTTGATTAGAAATGTTTTGTATAAGATATATAAATAAATAAATTATATTGAAATTATTGCGACAAAACTTTTTTATCAACCTGATACAAATGCCAATAATAGGCCAAGACTTGATTACAAAAACTGAACTACAAAATATAGACGATTAATATATGACGTGCCAGTTATTTGCCTATTCTGGCACAATATACAGATAATGAATAACCCAAGGCTTAAATAAAATAAAAGCAGGTATGGTCTGACCCACTTAGCCAATGAAGGGCTTAGATTAATTAAATGTAATTTCCAGTATTTTAGCATTGCCAGTTTTAAAATTGGCAAATTTCGATTAACTATCACGGCTGTTCATTGGTTTTAACAGATGGACCCGGATAGGTTTTAGTAATGCGCTGATATTGTGCCGGTTCTCAATTTATAACGGGACAATAATGGGCCAATGTAATTGCTTGTATTTTAGCATTACCAGTTTTTAAATTGGCAAATATAGTTCAACCATCACGGCTATTTATTGGTTTTAAACGATGGGTCGATATTGTGCCGGTTTTCAATTTATAACGGAACAATATTAAACCAATGGAATTGTCAGTATTTTAGTATCCCCAGTTTTTAAATTGTCAAATTTAGGTTAACTATCACGGCTGTTTATTAGTTTTTAAAGATGGCCCAGGACAGGCTTTAGGGATGGGCCGACATTGTGTCAGTTTTCAGTTTAGAGCGGAACAGTAACGGGCCAATATTATTTCTCTTTTGTTGGCTTATACGATGGTCCCAATATTGGCCTGATCGTAACATTGGGCAACTCATGGCAACCTCTACATGGGTAACGTTCTTTACAAAAAATTGGACTCTTCCGTTTTATTTTAGATGATGCCTGAGAGAGAAAAAAATCCACCATCGGCAACGGTTTTCAGGAGAGTGTCCTGCTAAACAACGTGATTCTCCGCCATTTTATTTTTTTTATCCGTATTTTTTTGAAATTTTTCATAAAACCATAATGTATTCGTGAAAACTGAAAATTATTGTACACATACAATAGTCGCGTCAAGATGTTTATTTTTTTTATACCCATTTGTCGGAGCGTCCAGATGGCGTCACGCCTCAAACAATACCTTCATTGTTAGTCAACATTTTTCATTAAAAAAAACTCCAACTCGCCAAGCCTATGTATACTTGCATATAAAATCCCCCCCTCGTCATGTCAAAGCTCTCATCAGAAAAAAATATCGAAAATCGAGTTGTTGGGCCCCAAGATGAGTCCCGTCACCCCGTTTCTCCCACTGTCGAAGAGAGTGGCCTTAACCTCGGAAAAAATAGAGAAAACACGAGAAAGGAGTAATTTTTCGGCTCGGCCAAGAAACAAGTATAGCAGTCGAATAATTTTGTACTCGTGGAATTTTACGTATTCGTCACGAGCGAGGGAACCAAAGTCTATCCCAGCTTCACGTAGCTAGCCACTATACATAAATGCACCGGTGGATATATCGAGAGATGGCTTGTTAGAGGATAAAGATAGTCGAGAGGTGGAGTACGTTTATCCCGCCCCAGGGTTACCTAGTGAGACCTGCAAGATTCTGTGTACACATAAAACGCGGTTGCTCGTACCGTAACCCCGAAGTTCTTTGTGTATACGTGGGTTTTGTTAGGAACGAGAATCAACCGCGAGTTGGTGTATCATTATTGGGTATGACCCCACCCGGGGGCTGATCTTTTCGAAACTGGAGCAGCATTTCACATGTGAAAGGATCACTCTTTCCGTCTCCCTCTTGCCTCCCCCCCCCTCCCTCTCCTCGAATAACGAGAGCCAGTGTGCTCCCGCTCTTGTTGCGTCACCGTACAATTATTGTCATAATTTACGAGCTCCTCGATGTTTCGCTAAACGGACAATTTTTGGCCTTTCTCCCTATCCTCGATACGTCTACGTGCTCGAACGTTTTGTCGGATATTGCCAAAGTGAAATGTCTCGCGAGTCGTATGACTCTTTTTTTCTCGCTGTTTGTCAGTCACGAGAGAAGTTAAGGGGGAAGATACCTTTAGGCGAGGAAAAAACTCGCAGATTTTCATGATTGTTTTCAACGAAAGATTTCTTCACCACTTTTGTGACTTTAGGTATGTTTTATTACTACTTTCGGCTGTTACATGGTGTTTTTCAAAATTAATCTTTAAGGGAGACTTTGTCCTTGAAATTTTCAAAAAATCAATTTGAGCTCAACATGAGCAGCTAGAAGAAGAGGAGGGATGCCTCTATGGACCAGGCATTGCCGATTAGCGGTAATTATAAACACATTTGTGTAAACACATTACAAAACTTTAAACGCGTTTTTCTCGAAAACACGTTTTTAAAAATGGCTGACATTCTCCTGACCGCTGTAATTAACATATCGACCTGAAATTTGGAGAGCATGCTCAGAAAATATGTCTTCACGGAATGACGGATCGTTTTTTTTTATAGATACATTTTTGCATTTATTATTTATCTTTTTATGCGAAAAAAACGCGAAAATTCGATTTTTTTTAAATTGCCGCCATTTTCCGAAATTTGTACTAAATGAAAAACCCATCCGTCATTCCATGACCAAAGGGTCACAGATTGATAATGTGCTTTGAATTTGTGTTTCAGAGCAACAAAGAGGGGGCAGTGATGTCAGCCGTATACCTCCCGCGATTTGAGGACCTGTTTTCGCGGAGCTGCAACGGCCACCATTTTGGTTTTTTTTTAAATTTTTTAACGTTCTGTATATCATGAATAAAAGCAAGAAAAAAACCGCACTCAAAAAGCTTAACTCGTTTCCTTTAAAAAAAATAAAATGTAAACACCTGAAATATGGCACTCCAAGGACAAAGTCTCCGTTAAAAATGGCAGAGGTATGGTACGGTCTTCTAAACTGCATTTTTTAAACTGGCGAGACGTGTAGTTAAAACACTAATCGTTCGATTCTGGTAAAATTTGGTATGGACCTTTCTAACCTTAGTGTCTGAAACATAACCGCAAATGTTCTTGAAAATTTTCAAAAAAGTGTTGTTTATTGCAAATTGTAGCCATTTTTTAGGAAAATTCAATCTTTTTGTTTCTAAGGGCACCATTTTATCGATTTTCAAAATTTCTTACTTTTTCTTGGTTCTTATTCTGCGTATGAGTGTGGAGGAAAGAAAATCCTTCGTTGGTTTTTTTTCAGATTAATCAAGCCGACCTTACGTGTCACGCTGTCCGACAACATCCGTCGCAACCCGTTTAGAAGACCATGCCATACCTCCGCCTTTTGTGAAGATTAATAAAAAAAAATACCATGTCACAGCCAAAAGCACGAACAATGGTGAAGAAATCTTCCGGTTTAGAAAAAATCAGATTTTTCTTTCTCGCTTAAAGGTATCTCCCCCCTTAAAGAGATTTGGATTCAACTGATTTTGATGTAACCGAGTGTTGGGTGACGTTTATGAAATCGTATTGAGTGTCGATGCAGTTTGGGCCACTTGTGAATCATTTTTATGAATTTCCTGCGAGGGGACTGAACACGGTCAGAGGTAGGTTGTGATGCCGAGAACTGTTTTTTTTCCTTTGGGCATGCAAATAACATTGGCTTATTTGAATTTTTGGTTCAGCGAAAGTATTTTTATTGATGTTTATTTGATTTGATTAATATCGAGGAAAAATTGTGTAAGTTTGAAATTATTTTATTAATATTTTATCTTTATTTTAAAGAATTTCACATATATTATTTTTTTAACCCCCAAACTAATCGGTTAATAATTTTTTTCCACACAATGAGCGCAAAATATGTAACAAAATGGTTTTTTTTCCCCAAATAGTGTTTTCGAATAATAAAACTGTTTTTTTTTCCTTTGGGCATGCAAATAACATTGGTTTATTTGAATTTTTGGTTCACCGAAAGTATTTTTATTGATGTTTATTTGATTTTATTAATATCGAGGAAAAATTGTGTAGGTTTGAAATTATTTTATTAATATTTTATCTTTATTTTAAAGAATTTCACATATATTATTTTTTTAACCCCCAAACTAATCGGTTAATAATTTTTTCCACACAATGAGCGCAAAATATGTAACAAAATGGTTTTTTATCGCCAAATAGTGTTTTCGAATAACTGCGGAAATAGTCCTATTATTTCACTTATCAATAAATCATCGTGGCCTCTTCAGAGCTTGAATGAATTTATTCAAATATATTCTCATAAATTCAGTTGATAAGTAAACTTGAATATATTTATTCGATAACGAAACTCCAATAAATTCATCAAATCGACCACGTCATTACCGATGACCCACCCAATTTTTTATAACGAGGTTTAATTTTGATAACTTAATTGAGCAAATTAAAAATTAAACTACGTTTTATTTAAAACATTCAATTAAACCAATGTTCAATTGACCGAGGATCAATTGAAAAATGTCCTAATTCAAAATTCAATAAAAAATGGATTTTCAATGAAACAAATCTTAATTAAAAATCGTGTTCACCCAACTGTTCCCTCTATCCTTAAATTCAACATTCCCAAGCTATAATTCAAATTTTCCAAAAATGCTCAACTTTACAAAAAATCGGAATCTTGCGGCGGCAAAAAAGAAAAATGTTTTGGTCGTCAAAATCATAAAAAAAAACATGTTCAAGATCACTAAGTGCAAAAAGGTAGTAGCAAAACAAGTTTGAAAAAATCACAATAGAACTTACTTGTTTACCTTTCAAACGCTACCCCGAACATTTTTTTCCGTCTTTTTTTGCCGATATCAGCACAAAAAAAGTACAAAAAAGACCGAGGGAGCACACCGTGCGCTCCGGCGCTGCGGTCACCGAGAATTTCTCAAAGTCCATACTTTTCCAATCGGCAAATACGCGAGGCGATTAAGGTTTATTCCGAGCGCTTATTTAGCTCGAGAGACAACGAGGAGTTCCGTGTCGTGTGCGCTATTCGAGGCCTATAACGGGGCGCACCGAAAAATTTGATTTTCCCACATACGCGGCTACGGCGAGGCCGTAAGTTTCTTCGCTACCGAGAACTGCTCGCGGTGCGCTTTCTGCACCATGAACAAAAAAAAACAAATAAAAATACAAAAATAAAAATATAAGTGGATAAAAAAAGGAAAAAAAAATTGAATAAAAATCCGATCGCACGCCTCTCGGAGCTGAAAGTTGCGCCGCGCGGTGTGTTTCGCTTTTGCTTGTACCTATTCGTGCGAACGGGGGAGAAGGAGGCCTCGGCGGTGCCACAATTTATTCGCCTATTCTCCGCGCTACCTGTTCCTCTTCCAAGATCGAGCCGCCCCCTACTCCCCCCCTCAGGCTTCTACCTTTATTCTCCTCCGCCCTGTGAGCAGCGTAAGTGTTTGCCGTGTGTAATCCTTTGGTTATAAGCGAGCTCACCTTAGAGATACTTAAGCAAACATGTAACGCTATATGCCAAGCGAGAATGGGCTTCGGTGAGTCCGTACACTACGTTATTACCCTATAAATCGATTGGCCGATATCTATAGCTATTCCTCTGTCTGCGTACGTGTGTGCACTCGTATTTCGAGTGTATTACGGTATCTGTACGGAGTATCGAGAGCGTTGGTGCTAATTTGGACCACGTCCTTCAGCTTCGACGTACAAACTCGCTCGTGCTCACCTTAAGGGGGGATATTACGATATGTGTGGCACCCAATTCTGATCACGCAGTCTTCATATTTGACCCAAAATAAGACTTTTTTCGAGAGTAGTAAAAATCGAAATTCGACCCTTAAGGGGGTGAAGAAGGGGTTTTAAAGTTTGTGTTTGTTTGGGATGTTTTTTTTAATGCTCCCATATGTGTGGCATACACAGTTAAGAAGTCAAAAGTACTACTTGACTTTCTATACGCACCGAACATCGAGGAAAACATTGTAAAGTGTTATATATTAAATAAATTTGGTGAGTTTCAAGTAAATCTGGTAAACAAATCGGTTTTTTCATCCAAACCTTACCAAGCACCTATCCAAACACTTCCGGTCAACCCCCTTAAAGGATACATTTTGGAAATTGCTGAGATACATGTTCAATTATTTGTATTGGAGTATATTTATACCAAGTTTCGAGCAAATCCGACAAAAAATATGCTGTTTCATATAAACTTTGAAACCCCCTTTTCACCCCCTTAAGGGTCGAGTTTCAATTTTCACAACTCTTGAAAAAGGTCTTATTTTAGGTCACATATGAACACTGCGTAGTCAGAAGCTGCGGGGCCACATATATCGTAATACTGCCCCTTAAGGGGGGAGATACGTTGAGGCGCGGAAAAATCTGCTGCTTTTCGTGATTTTTTTTAAAGGAAAAACTTCACCATTTTTGAGACTTAGGGTATATTTCATTACTACATCTGACTGTTAACTGGTATTTTTATTTATTAATCTTCAATAATGGCGGAGGCATGGCACGGTCTAAACGGGTTGTGGCGGATGTTGTCAGACGGCGGGACACGTAGCGTCGGCGGGATTAATGTGAAAAAAAAACTAAAGAATATTTTTCTTTCATTAACACTCATACGCAGAATATGAACCAAGAAAAAGTGAAAAATGTTGAAAATCGATTAAATGGTACGCGATGAAACAAAAAGATTGAATTTTCCGAAAAAATAGCTACATTTTGCAATCAAAAAATCCTTTTTTTATTTTCAAAAACATTAAGGGTCACGTTTTAGACAATAAGGTTAGAAAGATTTATACCAAATTCCATCAGTATCGGTCGATTAATTTTGCCATTTCTCCGCCATTTTTAAACATTAATAAAAAAAATTCCAAATGACAGCCAAAAGTAGTAATAAAACATACTCTAGGTCACAAAAATGATCACGAAATCTCTCATTTTTAAAAATCATTAAAATCAGCAAGTTTTTTTCCTCGCCTAAACGTATCTCCCCCTTAAGAGGGAGCGAGAGCGGTGTCGAGGGGGACAGAAATAGTATGGCAGGACCGTGTTCAATATTTTTTTGCGATGAGACAGTTGGTTTGACGAGGTTGGGATTTACGCACAATTAATACCTAGTCTTGTCAAACTTGATTTTTTTCGTTGAAAAATATCGATAAACAATGGAGTTATTATAATTTTAAAATAGTGCCACCGTTGCTGCATGGCCAATCGGGAAGGTGGTTTTGGCAACTGAGGCAACGTGGAAAGAAAAATAGATTAATGTACTTTTGGTACATTAATAACACTCGTGTGTGCCTGGATGCTTTTATGAAATTTTGAAAATTGTGAAAATGGCAAGCTATAGAAATATAATCGATTTCCGCTGAAAAAAAATACGTTTCGTCATGTTTTATTAACAAATGGATGAACATAGAAAAACATCGTTAGGGCGTACGATAGAAAATGCTCCTCTGCTCTGTCCGAATTTGAAGTGAATCGGATAAATAGATTTTAAGTTCGACTCGATTTTCGAATGAATAAGTTCGAAGTAAATTTTTGTCAATGAAAAATGAATAATTTTTGTGGCGTTCCAACGATGCAAACTTCCAGATCATCTATGATAAATTGATTGCAAATAATTGACCAAAAAAATAAAGCAATTTTGAGTGATTTTGTAAACTCAGAAATAATTATTCTACAATTATGAAACCGTAGGTATCCTTCAATAGTATATTTAAGTATACGAAATAATTTTTTAAAATTCATTTATCATCAAAATAGCGGAGCTGTGGTAGAGTGTTACAGCAAGGTTTCCGCGAGAGTTGCGAAATGACGTGCAGTCCAACTTCATGTAGACTTTGATTTGCAAAACAATTAAAAAATTTGTTTATTTAGACAATATATAGTTTTTATTTAACAGTAATTAAAATGAAAAAATGCAAATTTAAGAGAATTTCACGCACTAACTAAAAATCAAAATTTCACGCAAAATTTCTGTAAACTTGGATTAAACACGTCGTTTTTTTTCTCTAATTTTTCAAGAACAATTTTCATCAAGTAGAAGGTAGCAATGTTATCAATATTCCTACCAAGTTTCAACTCAATCGGCATAATAGTTTTTGAGTAAACCTGAACGCCCCTGCACAAAAATGCCCTCCAACCCTAAAAATATGGGGTTTAAAATAATCCAAATAAAAAGAAAACAAGTTCGATTAAAACACATTACAACAGACCAAAGATTAAAAAACCCTTGAAAAATTGATTTCTCATGCCGGATTTCGATTTTTTTTAATGGCGAAAAGTGTTTTCATACTTTTCACCAATAGCTCGCGATCTCCCATCTCTCGTTTCAATGTACGAATGATTAGCTAATTTCGTTAACGACCAAGTATCGGCCCACATCGATAAGTCACGATAGGCTGTACGAGGCCTCACTATAAGCACGTACTTGTAGTCCACGACAAGAGAATCGCACGTATCTCTGTATGTGTACGAGTGAGTAGATCAGCGATCGCTATTGATACAACGTCGAATCGATGAATGTCGAATGATAGAGAGATCGAAACGATTCACGAAAGACTCGTGCTCGTAGTTACCTCCACGTTACCATTTCTATAATTCATTCCATTCGAAACAGACCCACTTAACATGGGATAAAAATAATGGAATGAAGATTCCACTTAATAATGGAATAAAAAAGTCTTCAATTCAGATTTCGAAGTTATTCCTTCAAATTTTCATCTCTAGACATTGAATATACAAAAAAACTCACTTTTATTCGTCCTTAAAAAAAATTTCAATTATTTCTTTAAATGATTACGAATCTCTGCAAATAAATTTGGAAAAATATCGACTTTTGGTTTTCGTTGAATTCTCAAAATATAACATTTCAAAAATATTCTTTGCAAATTTCAAGTCGAATTATAAGTCGATCCGTTCAAAATTGAGTGAGTTATGGGTGTTTATAGGTAGGATTCGCAAATCGGCGAACTTTTGACGTTTTTTTTTCTCTCAAAATGACTTTTTCAAAATCGCTGACCGCGATAACCCAAAAATCACTAACTTCTTTTACATTTCAAAAAGTAGTGCTCGAGCGAATTTTTTTACGCTTTGTTTTTTTTATCAACGAAAATAGAAGGTTTTTTCACCAAAAATCGATACTTTCACTATGGACTGTGGTAATTAAAAAAAAAACACAATTTTTTATTCAATCCTTCGTCCAAGCACTAGTTTCATACAAAAACTAAATTCGTTTGATTTTTAAATTTTCTTTTATTTGTTTCCGAGCCGCAGTGGTAACCGTAAAGGACGGTTTTGCAAAAATCAATATTATAAATTAGACATATTTTTCAATACCAAAATTATAAAAGATACCCAAAATCATACTCCTTAACATAAACAAAAAAATTGGTCACCAGGACACGTTTTCCCAGAAAAAACACGACATTTCCTCTTTTTTGCAGCCACCAGCAAGGTGTAACCCGTTAGGGAAGTTGGGAATGGAATGGAAAAAATGAAAGATTGATCGATTTGTGATTGAATATCCCATATATTTGCCAGACCAATTTATTGAGAGCTCGTTTGTTCCTTCTCTCTCCCTTTCTCTCTCTCTCTCTGTTTCTTTCTTCTCTCTCGTTTTGTGCGCGTGCAGATTCATTTAACTCATTGCCCTATTAGGTACTCGGCAAGCTTCTCTAGCTCTCTCTCGAGGCGCCACCGACGTTTTTTAATGACTCTCAATTTACAAGCGCCCGTTGTAATTGGAACTGTCTTGTGAAATGTCGTACGTTTCTACCCAGGTCTGAATTAAATCGTTCGACAATTGCGGAACACGTTACGATCTGTGTTCGTGAGAGATCAAGGAACCCTAAGAGCTTTGTTATATTAGGCAACGTCTGATAAAAGTACTCGATAAATCCAGAAAAAAACGGTTTTTGGTCCGAAAAATAAAAGTTACGGTCTCCTTTTAAAAAAAACTAAAGTTAATATAAAATTTAAGTAAATTTCATTTATTATTTGCGAAAAGAAATGTAAAAGTGTGTTCAATTTCGTTGTAGAATTTTTATTGGTTTGTACAAGCGGTATTAACGGGTTATGCTTAGTTGCAACAGTCGAAAACAGCTCAAATTTGAAATTTTCGAAACAATAATTGGCTTTTAAATATTTTTGGTGTAAAAATATTTAACTACAATCGATTTACAATTGATGTTTGGAAAGCACCTGTCAAAAATGTATTTATCTAATATCAAAGAATCAAACAGATTTCGTTAGTATTTTAGATTATCATATGATTAATCGAAGGAATTTCCGGGATATAACATTTAAAAAAATGGTACGTGTCAAAGTGAGTCTTGATGTGTGCGAAAAAATGGGCATTTATCGTTCATCAAATAGGAAGGATTCATCGGCCAAAAAATCCTTCGATCAAATACTATATTTTTACATCTACAAAAAGTCTTAAAAGTCTCAGAAAGTTCGAGGCAGTGATTTTTGGGAAATTTTTACCGACTTTGAAAACATACTTTCGAAAAATGCGTTTAAAGTTCCAGCTAAAAGTAACAGCCTATAAATCCGTTAATTTTAAAGTTACAAGTAAAGTAACAATGAAGTAACAGCTTATAAATATGTTAATTTTGATCCAATCACCTTGAAATTTTCAGAGAAGATTTATAAGATGATATACTGTCGAAATATATGGGTTTGGAAAAAACATGATTTTTCGACTTTCACAACTGGACATAATCCCTTAATTCAAATACAGTCATCATTTATTAATCAATGACTAGATGCATTTTCTGCTCAAAGATTATTCGAGATTGAGGGTCATCTGTTTTTACATCAGTATTTCTTTTTAAGTTTTTTAGCTGTTGACGGTTGAGGGTTGCGAAATAAAAATTTGTCTATTTATAATTTATAACGTGTCAATCGAATTTTATTTATAATGGATTACTATAATGACTTATATTATTAATGAGCAATATTTTGCCGTCTGCATCACCGTTTTTTTCCACAATAATTATAAATTGAAATAAACTCAAATATTTTCAATTGAAATTAATTAAGATTAGTCCATAGCGAGAAAAAATCCATTTATTCTCCATTTTCAACCTTGGCTAATTAATGGAAATATTGAACGTCGTCTCAATAATTTTTTATTCCAATTAATATTTTTTTAATCGAGGATGAAAGAGCGAAGATTTCGAAGGACCAAAATACCGGAAGTCTTCGTATTTTTCTATCCTATCGTTATTTTGACACGCGCATCTTGTCCCGAAAAATTATGTTCCTTGCGTGCGCCACGGAGCATCTGTCCGACTGATATTTTTTCTGCTCCCGAAGGACATGAAACGAGAAGTTTATAGGAAAAGCGTGCCGGCGAGACCCGAGGAGCTTCGATGGTTTGTTTCTCGTGCACGCGCCGTATCTATTTTTGAAACAAAACATCAACCACCCGCACACGTGTCACGATTTTCCACATATTTTCCCGTTCCGGGGCACTCTCCCTTCGAGATTTAACGTCGAGAGGATCTTTGGGGTGACTGCATCTGTCCCCCAGAATTTCAAGGTCCTCTGACGCCCCCGAAACCCAAGGTTTTTTGCTCCTTCGATTCTATTTTTGATCCAGAGTGTATCGTAATTTATTTGTATTCATTTTAAAAACATATATTTGCCCATTTTGAAAATGTAGCCAGAAGTATCAATTTTTTTCTTTCTTGCTCGTGCTTTTTATCGATTACGAATATCACGGACGTTTTGTGGAAAGCTCAAAATTACGCCGGGAAAATAGAAAAAAAACGCGTTTCCATGCGCTTTCGACTATTTTTAATACAAATTGAGGGGTTTTGAGAGAAATGATTGGGGAATTCGTATTCAGAGGATAAAATTACATCGAAATGAATTTGTAAAAGAAATAACCAAATTCTATTTTCTTGTCGCATTTTCCTCAAAAAAAGACTCCATCACTGAATCGATCGCCATTTCTTATTTGTTGGCGTTTGAAACTTAAAGTTGTGCTCAGTCACTGCTTTATCGTTTGCGCTTTAATATGCCGTTTGATTCATCGAACTACGATTTTTTTTTCTCTTTTTTGGCAGAATTTGAAAGTCGGTCCATCGATTTTTGCGATTTTTTCCAATATGCCTCTGCCTCTTTTTCGGCCATTTGTCAAGTGGACTTTTTGGGAGAACTAATTGAGATATCGGGATGAATCCAACGGCATTCTCCAAGTCTATCAAAATCCTTTGCGGAAACCCACTATGTTACGGCTGTTTGAAACTTTCCATCTTTGGCGAATCATTTTTTTGAATTTACTTTTTATTTGTTTTAAGGAGGGAGATACCTTTAGGGCGGTGAAAAAATTTGCTGCTTTTTGTTTTATTATTTTTTTTTAAGGAAAGATTTCGTCACCATTTTTGAGACGTAGGGTAATTTCATTACTATTTTACTTTTGGCTATTACATGGTTTACAAAAATAAACAGGGAGATACTTTCAGGCGATGAAAAAATTGTTGCTTTTTATTTTCATGGAAATATTTCGTCATCATTTTTGAGACGTACGGTTATTTTATTTCTATTTTACTTTTGACTGTTACATGGTTTAAAAAAAAATAATATTTCAGAACAAGAATTTTTCTTTCGTTAACGCTCATACGCAGAATATGAACCAAGAAAAAGTGCGAAATGTTGAAAATTGACGAAATTGTACGCTTGGAAACAAAAAGATTGAATTTTCCGAAAAAAAGGGCTACACAATAAAAATACTTACTTACCTAATACTTTACATTTTCAAAAAAGTTTTCGTAAACCTTGAGGGCCATGTTTTAGACAATAAGGTCACAAGTATTTATACCAAATTTAATCAGAATCAGTTGATTAGTTTTTCAGCTATACGTCATGCCAGTTTTGACAATGCAGTATAGAAGACCATAACTGCACCATTTTTGAAGATTAATGTACAAAATACCATGTAACAGCCAAAAGTGGCAATTAGAAGTACCCTAAGTCTCTCAAGTGGTAACAAAAGCTTTGCTTTTGAAAAAAAATCGTACAAATCCGCAAATTGTTTTTCTCACCTAAAGGTATCTTCCCTCTTAAGAGTCCCTCCGATGGGGAATTAACTGCCGACTATAATATCATGGAGCTTTTATCGGAGGCTCAGAATTACGTCGGCTCAACGCAAAAAACGTGTTTTTCCACACATTCGAAAATTTTTAATAGGAGTTGAGGGTTTTGCGAGAATGAATGGTCAATGCGCATTCAGAGGGTAAAACTACATCGAAATGAAGTTTAAAAAAACATATTCAAATGCAATTTTTGTTGCACCTTGGCCAAAATAAAATTCCTTCACTCAATCTTCGACCACTTATTTCCCCGTTGGATTTGGTTCTCCACTCTGTGCTCATTCTCTGCGTTATCAATCGCTCTTTAAAATGCCGTTTGATTCATCGAACATCGATTTTGTTTTCATTTTTTGGCGGAACACCAAATTCGGACCACCGATTTTCGCGAATTTTTCCATAAATATTCCAATCCACCCCTTGCCTATTTTCCGACCATTTTTCAAGTGAACTTTTCAAGGAAACTAATAGAGATATCGGGATGAATCCCACGGCATTCTCTAAGTCTATCAAAAACCTTTTCGAAAACCTACAAATCAATCTCCGTGGCTCGAACAGGACCGGTGCGACGGCTGTTTGAAATTTCCGAATTTCGGCGATTCGGAACAGGCCAAGAGTGTTGAAAACATAATGTCCATTCACACCATTCCAATAGTCTATCAAACAAGAAATTCTCCGCTGATTCCGAATATCACGCAGTCTTCCCCAAAATCTCAAATTTACGCCGGGTAAAAACTCTTTTCCCCACGCATACGACAATCTTCGTCCTTTTTCCAAAAATTATCGAACGCTCACCAAAAGCTCAAGTTCCTAAACCTCACCGACTACCCAATCAATCTTTGATCCTCGCCGATCAATCTCCACAAGAAAACTCCCAAAAAATCGCCACGAGAACAATCCGGATCGGCAACTCGATGTCCTGCAACGTTTTGCGCCTGCAAAAAGTGTCGCAGGGAAAAATCTATTTTTCGGGTGAATTCGCCTGCAGTAAGGATCTGCGACAAGAGGCCATAAAGCGTGGCGGGGCCGAGGAGTAGCGTTTATATGAACGGAAAAGATCGAGCCGAATGCGCAGCAACGGCAGCAGCGAGAGGTGATTTACGACTACGGATGAATCATGCAAGCCCAACGACGAAAGTGCTGTGCGAGTCTATATGGGAATGACAAATAAAAAAAAAAATAAAAAAAAAAACGAACGAGAAAGAAAAAAAAGCAGCCACCATGGGCAGAGAGCCATGTGTCGATGCCAGGGAGATTACGAAGATTCGTGCCTGATACGAGAAGGAGTGTGTAGGTGTATGTGGGTGCCCACCTCGCAACAAAACCATGAGCGTGGATTGGGTCGCCATTTCATTTTTTTTCTTCCTTCTTTCTTTATTCTCTTTTTTTTCCCACTCCAAGCTGTGCGGAGAAAGCCGAGAAGTTTGGTAGTATAGACGTGAAAGCGACTCCCGTATCCACGCGCTCACTTGGGCCGAAGAAATCGAAAAGTGTAATTTTCGTTGATCGAAGTAACCTTCTGGTGATGTCGCGGCGATCGTGTCCGCTCACCCAGCGAAGTGTTACTATCAATCACGTCGAACGACAAAACCCATGGTAGCCGAGATCTGCTTTCTTCGGACAAGCATGGTCCGATTGAACCCTCAGGACACGAAGGAAAAATCCCAGTGTTTCAGAGATTTGCGCGATTTCGAAAATGCTTCAAAGTTAAAACAAACAACCAGACACTTTAACGACCCCGTGATTTCTCGTAGCCCATATTTGATCAAAAACGGAAAATTGCCATTTTTTACGATAATTTTTTAACGCATTTTTCAGCATGAATATTTATTCGAATCAAATGAACAGCTCAAGGTTGTTGAGTGCGAGAAAAGCTTCAGAAGTTGATGCAGACGTTTGCCAATTTATTCGCAACTATTTAGCCCCAAAACAAAAACGTTGATTTGAAATGAAATCAAATCAATGTTTGATCTAATGGTCGGAAAATCAGCGAGTTCAAGTTTCAAAACTGCTTTTTGAGACGATGCCACAATCGTCACTCCTGGAGACGCAGCTGTCCGAAAATTATTCAAACAGTTAGGAACATTTTCGTGACCATCGTTTTTTACTTTGTTGTTACGATTATTGGTGTTATTTATAATGCTATTGTAGTTGTTTTTTATTGCTGTTATTATTGTTATCGAGCACGTTATAAAAGTCTCAGCATGGAGCCTTGTATAACGTGTACAATAATAATCTAAGTAATAATGATAATAACAATAGCGACAACAAGAATAATAACAATAACAGCAAAGACGAAAATGATCGTCAGGAAGTTATTATTAGAATTTTATACTGTAAGTTTAAGTTAACAACAATATTCAACAAAAACAACTATGATTGTTGTTGTATTTCGTGTTATTGTTGCTGTACATTTAATATTATCGTAATTTTTGTTGTTGTTAAATTTGATGTCATTAATGTTACATATTGAATTGTATTATTAATATTAATATTATTGTTGTTGTCGTATATTTACTTCTAATAAAACTGTTATCATTATTATTGTTCTTGTTGTTTTTGCTGTATGATGTATTATTGTTGTTGTTGGTGTTGTATGTTGTATTATTTTTTTGTGTGTTTACTACTACTACTACTATAATAATAACAATTATTATTATTATTGTGATTGTTCTTGTTGAACGTTGTATTATTGTCGCCGTATGTTCACTATTACAACTATGTTCTTGTTGTGCTTGTTATTGTATGTTGTATTATTGTCATTGTCTGTTTACTACTACTAGTATTATTATTATATTTATTAATTATAATTATATATTGTATTAATGTTGTTAATATTTTCTACTACTACTACTACTAGTATTATTATTATTATTATTGTCCCGGTTGTATGGTGTGTTATTTTTGTAGTATGTTTACTACTGCTGCTACCATTTTTATTGTGATAATTGTTTTTGTTGTCATTGTAAATGTGTGTCTATAAATTTATGTATATGCATATATGTATGTTGATGTATATATATATATATATATATATATATATTCGTATCCCACAAGGTCTTCACCAAATCCGTAGTGGACCTGCGCCGGCACATGTTTCGGTTCGAGTTATCCTCTCGGCGGCACCTGGCGTCAAGTCCTTGAAACTGTCCGCCCCACCCCGCTTTCGTCCGAAGACGACGCTCGATCCTTCCGGGTATCAGGCTATCTCCGAACCCAAGCACACACGCAAACCACACACACACACACACACATATGGAGGTGAGGGCACAGAAAACGCACGCACATACACTCGTTGGTCGTTGCCATCGAAGATAAAGTCTCCCCCGCACACTGTGCTGGTTGCACAGCTCTTCTGGCGCGGTACAACGGATCGACGCGCGAGCAGTGTGTGGCATAGCCGGTATGTTAATCGGGTTCGATGGCACACGAGAGTTAAATCCGTTGAACGGAAGAAAAAGAATCGAAAGTCGCGCTGCGGAGACACCAGGAGGGTGGAGGGGCCATGGGGAGGAGGAAAGAATTGAAAATGTGAATCGACGCAACGAAAACTACCGAGAGGAGTCTAATTTTGGACGAAAAAAAAATGTACGAGAGGTTACGATTGAAAGAGTCGAAAAAGCGGTCAAGTGCGGACCACACACATTGAAGTAGCTTTTCGTTGCTGGTTGGGTGCCCGCACGATTGCGAAGTTGAATTGAATTGAAATTTGATTACGCGCCGTTAGGATGCGGCTTTGGCGATTTGCCGTGGCGAGATGCGTTGGCGTGGACCAACACGGGGATGAGTTCCGCACGGGCTACCGAACGGCAAATAGTTCGATGGGGTCTGGGTAAGCTTCAAATTTCGAAATGGGATTTTTCAATGGGATAGTTTTATAGCCTAGGATGTTAACTTTCATTAGGAACAAATATTTTGAATTATAAAAATTTTAAAATTTTAAAAATTTACTTAGCGATGACGATTTTGTTGAAGGGCCAGATCGGCGTAGCGGTCAACCCTTCCATTTTGCGTTTTTTCCGAAACTGTTTTACGAAACGGTCGTATACGATAAGTCGTATTTCAAAATTCATTCGTGCGATTCACTTGAAACTCGGAGAGAGCCCAGATTATAACGTCTTCTGTAGTATGACCGGATGATTTTTTATACATTTATTTATTTGTTAATAACAAATGACTGAAGTTCTTTTTTTGGTCGGAAATCGAACTTTGTGTTTGGACAACTTGCAATTTTTTAATTTTCAAGATTTCAACAAAGTATGCGGTCTTACGAAAATGTTATTATTATCCTGAAAGTACATTTTTTTCTTTCCGGATCACCCTGGTCGCCAGAGTCACCTACACCCATTGGCCATGCAGCACCAGATGGTATCGCAACTGAGCCTCGTCGAATAGGAAAAATAAAAAACCTTTTTTCTCGCGTATTCTTGAAAGTACTTATTTCATAAGAACCCTCGATGATTCTAATCCGACGAACTCGTTAAATGCTATTTTCACGATTTATTTCAGTTTCTTAAATCGAAGCTTGAAAAAAATTGATCAGAGGAGACTGTGACAGAGAGTCACAAGAATATAAATAACAAGCCTTCCTATCCTGTACGTAATCCTATCAATACGAATTATGAAAGAACGTTACCAACGATTTAAACTGAATTTTATCGAGCATCGGCGCCACGATAACTACAATTTATTCGATTATATCCTCAGATTTTTTTTCCCTCGTCTTTTCTTGTGCGCTCAATATTTTCATTCCACCTCCCTCCATTCTGGTTGCCCCGAAGAATCCAGCACAAATGAGCACGATGTTACGTCCGAAGAATTGGAGGCGCGAATCCTGGGGCATGTCGCGTGCCCACGCTCCGGATTCCGGATCCACTACATCACCCCGTTGTACACCGCCTCCGAATGATATTGTTGTCCCGAAAAACACTTCTCTCGGCTAAGCCGAGAAAGCGAGAAGAGCCGCGAGAATAACGAGGACCCGTATAACTTCTACGCGGTCCATTTTACCGTACGATTCGAGTACACACGCGACATAAACCGAGCGAAAAGTACACGCGAAAAAATCTGTAGCGAGAGTAAATCGCGGGAGAAAACTCGATCGAGATCGTTTCGAGCATTCCCGATCGATACCTATCGATACGTAACGCTTTTGCCAAAAGGTAAAACAGGAGAGAGAGAGAGAGAGAGAGAGAGAGAGAGAGAGAGAGAGAGAGAGAGAGAGAGAGAGCATTTTGAAAGATGAAAACGATGCAGGTACCTGACGATGTACGCCCGCCATCGTTTCACCCACGACTTCGCTTTTTTCTCTCATTTTTTTTTCACTCGATTTTATATCTAACCAAAGTGTTTCTCGAAGAGCATCGAACACGCCCGTGTACTTGAAACCTATATTCGAGAACGCTCGCAATTTGTAATTATAATGCGACAATTAGAGAGCCCCGTCGTGATCCTCCTCGTGGCAAAGACTGCCCGGTCCCGCGATCAAGAAACGGTGCACACTGAGCATACTGGCGGAGCGGAGATCTCTGCCCTGTGGGACAGATTAAGATCGCGTGGTCTACTTCGAACTCGTGCCGAGAAAAAGGCGGGATCTGGAGCCAAGATTCATCTAAAATGTTAAATGTTTATGTATCGGTCGACCCTGATCATCTTGTGGGTCTTGGGAAACAAGGAAGGCAGGTAGTGCTTTCAAACTCTTCTTTGGCCATTTTCCTCATCGCAGTTTTCCTCCGCCTCCTCGTTCCTCGCCTCCTCGCTAACGAGGCTTTGATTTTGTGAAGGAGTCTTTCATTTGGTACTTCAATGGTACTGTGTTCCGAATGGTTGAGGAGGTTGGAAGATGACACTTGGAAAAAGTGGTGGGCGTCTACGGATTTTTTTTGCAGCGCAAAACCTTCTGTACGTTTTGACATGCCTTTGGGAATTTTTGCATTCCAATAGCTTAGGATGGGACACATGTTCTGGATGAATTTAGTGAAAATCGGCGGAACACTTTAGATTTTGAAGCCATTTTAATTTTTCGATTATGAAGAATCGATGCATGAAGGAAGATTAGATCCATCAGGATCAAACTGGAATTCAGGTTGTATTTTCTCACAGTTTGAAAACGCGTGTGCCCAGCCTCTTTGTGTCCCGAAATTTCACGGTCATCAACCGAAGACACCATTTTTCGAGAACAGAGATGACCTGGGATGGCTAACAAGCGGAGCAGGTCCGTCGATCCCATCGCCTGGAGTCCTGTCAAAAGTTCTTTGTCAGATCATGGTAGCAAACCGTGTCATTACAAAACCATCAGCTTTTGTAATGAACACGTTGACACTAGTGCAGGTAATTTGGCTAGGTTGGCCTGACGATCCTGATCCTTATCGTGAAGATCGCCACGCGGCGGTTCTTGAAGTCTAGCTGACGCAGCTTATCCGCTGTCTTCATCATCGTACGATCTCGGCTAGCTCTTCCAACCATTTATTGCAGCTTTGCGTCAATTTCGTCATCAAAGCGGAATAACCGTTTGCGCTTTCCGGTGCAACGAATAAAATGACGATATGATTGCGAGACTTTTTCCCTGTCATCTTTGCCAAAAAGTATTCTGGACAAAAAAAAACAATCTAGTTCCACCGCATAAAGTTTCTTCTAGGAACATCAGAAAGCATATATTATGCATCGCAGAATGCATAAACTATTCGTAAAAGAAGATTATAATACTTACTCCTGCGGAGTTAATTCTCGAGTCTATGCCTTCCATGGATCGTATCAATGATAGGCGCGCTTGTGCATTACATTAGATTATAAAGCCTCTACGTTTAACGCGTTATTTCTATAACCCTTTAATACCCCCGACGATCCAGGTGTGTTGTAACGCACCGAGCTCAAATTTCCCTGCGCGAATACACCCAAGCTTCAAATATTTCGCACCTAAAGCATCGTTATACGCGCGAAATCCTCCCCCTCGGAATATTTATACGTCATTTCTGGGGACGTAAACTCTAAGATGGTAAATTGATGTGAGCTCGAGCAGTGTCGGACCCTCACTCGCGGATTATCCTCTGATTAAGCCACAGCTTGTGGAACGAGAAGGACGCGAAATCACGCGTACCCGAGACTTTTAACAACATTCACTTTCGCTTATGGCCGAGTGAAAATACCCAAGAGAGAGAGAGAGAGAGAGAGAGAGAGAGAGAGAGAAGGCAGGATATCTTCTCAGCTGGAAGGTGCGTAAAACCGCTAAACGCGTGTGGAATACGACAACGAGGATGTTAAGCGGCTCGGCCGAGATTATCACATGCAGGACAGGACGAAAGAGAGAGAGAGAGAGAGAGAGAGAGAGAGAGAGAGCCATGCAGCGTTTACCTTTTGCTCCCAGTTCTCCAGTCGTCATATCATTAGATGTGCTGCTTGAAGTCAGGGAGATAAAAGGAACGAAAAGAGGTTGTGAGAGACAATTTTCCGAGGCCACCCCAACGCAGAGGTGTTTTCTGTTGGGGGTAACCTGTACCAGGACTTTACGACCTATCAAGACACAACGTTCAGTCCCAAGTACTCATTTATCAGACAGATCTTCATGAGAGAATAAAATTAATACGAGGATCACACAACTTGTCTGAATCAATGGTCAGTTGAAACCATCTGATAGTAGTGCAGTGGTCTAGGCAGATAATCGCAGGTTTAGAGAACAACCTCTGCCTAGGGAGTCTCGGTATCCAGAGCTCAGTCTTGATAATACGATCATTGCAGGTATCAGATGACCAGTCAATTAGATGGTTGTCATTGATCAGCTAGCCAAATGATCAAACTTGGCGATTGGTTGATTGGCTGAAGTGATTTAGCATGATGACAGCAAACACCTGTAAGGACCACCTGAGACAAGGGAGCTTCAGTATCGGTGCTCGACTTTGATTGTACAGTCAATCAGCTCACTTTTGATGACCAGTCAATCAGTCAGACTTTCATTGATCGGCTAGTCAAATGGTCAAACTTTCTGACTGGTTGATTGGCTGGTGGTGATCAAGAATGGTGACGAAAGACACATGTGAGGACTATCTAAGATACGGGAGCTTCAATATCAGTGTTCAGTTTTGATCATGCAGTAAATCAGCTCAGTTTTGATCATGCAGTCAATCAGATGCTTTTCATTGATCATCTAGCCAAATAGTCAAACTTTCTGGCTGGTGAAGTAACCCAGAATTATGACTACGGATAAATGTAAGGACCACCAAAGCGAACTTTCATCAGTATCGGAGCTCGCAGCCCTGATCATGCAAATCGCAACGTTTGCGAAACGTCCGATACGTGCTAGTAACAACGCTCCCAAAAGGCTCCAAACTGGCATACTTGCTTCTAGAAGAGCGGAAAACCTACAAAACGAATTCTTCGAGATGACGAAGTAGTGAAACCGATTGAGGTTCGTCGTGGATGGAGCTGGTGGGCAATTTACTGGAAAATCCGATCAGTTGGCGTTTTTTTAATTGCCGGGAATTTATGTAGGAAGGAGGCGATCCCGATACGTGCGTGCAGCTCGACGTTACGTCTTCCAAGTACGAGAATCTCGTCCATGAACACTGGCCATATAGTCATAACCATTGAATCGTACGAAAGAAGACAGAAGAAGAGAGGGAGAGAGATGGGGGTACTCGAACATGTGGACTCTGTGTGGCAGGATCGGGGATGGTTGAGGGCACGCAACAGTGGGTTTATGTAAAACGGCATTCCACGGTTGTGTGTCTACTCAATCCTTATCTAAAGCAGTTATATAGAGTCGTTGGGAGTCGCGCCTTCTTCAGAAGGTAATGCACACGCGGCTCGTCTCTACGTGCCTACACACCATAATATACAAGACTGCGTGCTATACCGCGTAGAGGCTTTGGGCCTTATCCCTCTTTTCTTGTTGCTCTTCCTTTACCCTTATACTCGCATTCACCAAGGTGTACTCGTTTCTCTCCGTGTCTATCAGCGATCGTCTCGTCCTCTCTCGCTCCTCGGCCGTCTTCTTCCCTTTTGCCCCTTCATTCGCGAATATCCTCGATCTCTTTAGCCGGCGTTACTTCCCTCCTAGTTATTTTGCTTCTTTCCGCCAACACCGTACAGTAGTGTACCGCTCGAGTTAACGGAAGACATCCTCACCTCTTCTTCTCCCTACTGGGCCTGAATCTCGGCAATGACGATGACGGACTTTGCTGATCCGGTCAATGTGCTACGTGGACAGCTGCGACGATACCAACCCAACAGCAAGAAAATGTGGTCACTCCACCAGTTGAACGGAAAAATTGAGGGAGGCGAATGGAGGATCAGCTCGTCAGTACTGATCAGTATCTGCAACGATCATTTGACATCAATGAGGCTGGAATATTAAATGCAGCCTTGAGAGAAACACCTCTCAACACAAAGCTGAAGCCACCAAAAAGAAAGGCATCCATCACATACCGGGCTCTGTGATGAATGACTTTCTAGGATCACCAGGATTTCAAGAAATAGCTGACCATCGCAAGCTTTCAGGGTTTCACGATAGCACGCGTCCGTTTTCGTTTGAAAACTTTTCAAGAGTTTTACTGTACGTCATCCTTAAGGAGGCTCCCTCGGCCTTTCTGGTTCTCTCGCTCTAGACTTCACGTCATCCCTGGGCCCTGCGTGTGCACAACCGGAGGCCATTTCATTCTAGGATTCGCTATCCCTTTATTTAGTGTACGCCCGTTTGCCACGATACTTCTCGCTCTTTGCCTCACTTCTCCTCTCCACTTATCGTTTATCCTCTACTGAATTTTTCCCTCCCTTGATTCTTTCGCTCCTTGCGGCCGGGCTCTAGACGAGTTTGCCGTGTTATCGAAACTTGGCGAAACGCTTACTTCTAACCTAGTTGCCCTAGCTCAGACTCTATACCACGGCACCCTCCTACCTCTCTCTCTCCCCCCTCTCTCTCTCTCTTTCTCTTTCTGGATTGACGATGTACGAGTATTCGAGAGCCTTTTCATCGGTTCTTTCTACACAGCCTCCATGCTGCATGCGAGATAAAGATATCACTTCTCTCGTTTGCTCTCGACGACTCCTCCAGCCATACCCCAGGGTCTTTCGAGCTACAGTGCTATCTTCGAGATCCTTAGCTTGGCCATAAGTGTCTCCGCTCCGTTCCTCCGTGTACAGCGGTTTTAAGGAAGTGGTAGAGTGATTGAGTCGCGTTAATCGCAGCTTCACGTATCGTAGCTAATCATCGCACCTCAAGTGTAAAGGGAGAGTGGAACGTGTTAATAATTATGTGGAAAAAGGTATTGGCTCTTGCACCCAATGATGTGTACAACTTCAGACCAATCAAGACACCCTAAATCGACAACACGTTTCTTCACTCAATAACTTTTCTTCGAGTGCCTACTCGCGTACAATTGTGGTATTGGCTCACTAGACTTTGCTTTGATCACGAATGAAATGATCGACTTCATACGAAGGCTTCAATCGGTGACAATCAGACCATGTCGATTGCAAACCAGTTGCCATTTTCCCATCCCAGTTAGCCAGTTCGGTGTACACCCAAACTTTGTAACGTACTTCCCAGCGGGAATGAAGGCGGTTGACCGAAGCGAAAAAATCGCCTCGATCGCGCAACAGCCATTAAATTGTACAACGCGTATGTAATGCGGGTC
This sequence comes from Ophion slaviceki, assembly GCA_944452715.1. NCBI lineage: Eukaryota > Metazoa > Arthropoda > Insecta > Hymenoptera > Ichneumonidae > Ophion > Ophion slaviceki. Next base: position 5,871,057 of record OX101795.1, on the reverse strand, counting down.
TCGAAAATTCAATATCATTTGATTTATATACCGAGACGAATTGCAGCGGGCACGCGCCTCTATTCGACTGAATTATAGAACTATCTCCGCGTAATTTAATTCTCGTATGGGGTCTATAAACTGCTGGTGCGAACGAGATTTTAATGAAAGTCTCGGGAGACCTTTTATTTAGCCAAAGGCGCTCCCGGGATGCAATATCGTAAGCGCAAAGCTCCGTGTAACCGCTCTAGTACGTAAGTACGAGCGTCGGCTTTGCGACAAAACGACGCTAGTCGCGGATAGTTTGCCTCATGGAAGGCTACGAGTTCAGCCCTTCCTTCTGCCAGCTGTCCTTCAACGTATCCCATGACCATGGATCTCTCTCGGACCCAAATGGCCAAGAGTGCCAGCTTACTCTCGGGCGAGTAGAACTTGGCGGGTTGCGACTTTAGTGGACGTCGTAAACCGGTATATATATCTTTTAACCGCTCTCAACTCGCTACACCCACACGATGCGGCAGTAACGAGAGAAAGAGAGAGAGAGAGAGAGAGAGAGAGAGAGAGAGAGAGAGAGAGAAGGAGGGAGGAAGAGAGAGATAGTTCATAAGTACACACACCTTGGCGTGTCACTATCCTAGAGCAATCTGCCTATCAACGAGTCTCGGTGTTTGGCAAGAAGAAGAAAATGAAGTTCGTTTCCTGCCAACACTCTGCGGCTGCTCGCGTGTGCGCGCCTGAAGCACGCGTGCTCTTCTTCCAGATTGAGAACTCTCTCTCTCTCTCTCTCTCTCTCTCTCTCTCTCTCCTCCACCAAACAACTCACGTGCCTTCTAAGCTTTACGATTCAATTACAATAATTAGCCGAGCATGTATCTCTTCCAGCTCGTGACTCCAGACGTTTTCCTTTTCCTCCAAGTCAAAGGCAACGATCCAAGGATGAAGGTTCCTGGAAAAAAGGACGATATATGTGGCCTCGTGAAGCGGGTTTCCTTTTGAATAGACAATAAAAGGATGAAAAAGGAATGAGAGGAAAGCTGGGCAAACTTTTGCCAAAAAATTAACGCCCTCTTAGGCGATGAAGAATGTTGCGCAATTTCCTCTTTCCTGTGCAGTGTTCCGGTGTGTATCCCGAGGATGGCAATGGTCCTGGGGGATGGAGAATAAACAAACGAGCAGCATCCTTTTTTCTACGGTGTCCTGCCACCTGTGTGTGTGCATCCGAAGAGGCTCGGTTTTGTGTGCTCCGTACCGGATGTCCCATTGAGGAACGTCCGCGTGCATTCCGGTGGGCGGTTTTTGTGCCTCACGCTGGGAAACGAGATTCTAAATGGAATTTAGTTTGCACCTTCGGAGGAAGGTCGTGGATGAAAAAAGTGACCACCGCCGATGAGCGTTACACGAATGAGGCGGCACCGATTGTCGTCATGGGAAAGAAACGGTAGGTATTCGTTTCACGTATTTGTTGGACGAACTCGCGTTTGCCCCAACAAGGTACATCCCTTCAATGGCAATTTTCCGTGAAATCTTCATCGCGAAAACATTTCTATTTTCACACCATCTTCTTTGCGCGGAGCACAAATCCGTTCACAGCCCCAACGCGTGGGATTTCCACGAGGAAGAAGCGACTTCGTTGAGGCTGAACTATTTTTCGTTGAATTGAAGAAGGGACGAAAAAACTACCTGTAGCCTTAATCCAATGTCCAGTCTAATGGAAAGGGACATTGTTCAGTTACATTGGGCAGGTATGACGATTTGATTTTTCACCTGTCAAATTATCGACAACGGTGGTACGTCAGAACACGCATACGCAGGAACGGTGAATTTCCACAAATGACAGATAACGTCTGATCATCTTGTTCTACCAGTCATCATCATTCTATTCCTGCCAGCTTGATATCAGCATGAAAAAAATGAACATACAGGGATCGCAATCGTCCAATACAAGTAACCCGAGTAGAAATCTTGCTCCAGCTACATGAAAGACCTGATCACGCTTCCTGATTTCAGTTTCCGGCCTTGATTAGGATATTTTATCAAGCCCTGATCATTTTTGAAACGCAATCCCTCACTTCGGTCTGATCAGGGTAAAAAATCAAGGCCTGATCAGGGTGAAAAGTGAAGGCCTGACATGCAGTTCGAAGAGAGAAGTTCGCTGTTGCTTCGGAAACCACCATCTCATCACATTCCTTCATTGCACTACCAAAAAATATTGAATTTAAATAGGATCTATTTAAATCAAATAGGTTTTTTACTACGATCCTATTTGTCATTGTGATCGATCATTGTGATCATTACAAAGTTTTGTCGAAAATCATCCTATAGATTTTTCAAACACAACTTATCTGTATATAACTCCTCTCTCTCCGCCCTCTCTAACCCCCTCCCCGTCGATGTGTGTATTGCAAAAAGATGGACCATTAATTCGATCAAACAGTAAAATGTTTGTCTTTACGAAAATTGTATTTAATTTAAATTAAAGAAAAACTTAAAAGACAATTTTAGTGGATTCAACTAAATTGTTTTTTGAACAGAGGAAACCGAATCACAGATTTATTAAGAATAAATAAAATATTAGGAATAATAAAAAATGTACACATAGAGTGGACAATATGTCTCGACGCTTTGACGACGCGCTAATAGTTCTTTTGGTGGTGATAAGAGGTTAGGCGGGTATATAGAAGGCGCCAAACTGTATATAGGTCCAGTTATTTGATGATTGCTTGAAGCTAGC
>OX101795.1:5770847-5863347 GCA_944452715.1 Ophion slaviceki | reverse complement strand
TGCTTATGGTCGAAAAATCCGCGATGTGGTTGCAAAATTTCTCGACCATCGTATATACCGCGAACACATACACAGGGTGTCCCATTGCATAGAAATACGATGGTACGAGAAATACAAACGAGTGATGACACTTATAATTGGCGTCGAGATGCTTGTTTTAAAAAAAAGTGGTATAAACAGTGATATCACTCTTCAACAATTAATTATCCAACAGTTTTTATTTAATGACTGTGCAAAAGTTTTGGGCTATATACTATTGCGTATGAAAAAAAATATTATAAAAATAACAAAACATGGTTTAGTTTTCTCTCTAGAGTCAATACTTCGTTGCCATGCCCTTAGCAGCGATTACAGTAGCACATTGTCGGGGTATAGACGCAATTAATTGCCAGATGCGATCTTGTGGCATCTTTTCCCACTCATATTGCAAATGATCCCATAATTCCGTCTTGTTGGAGTGATTCTTCGTTCCAACGCGAACCTTGAGCTCTTGCCCCAAATGTACAATCGGATTTAAATCCGGTGACTGCGAGAGCCAGTCGAGAAGGCGCACTTTTCGGATTTCATGGAAGTTCTTCACAAGACGCGAAGCATGTTTGGGATCATTGTCGTGTTGAAATATCCACCCATTCAGCATATTTCTCTTTGCAAATGGGAGCATATGGTCTTGCAATATATTTCGATACATTATAACGTCCATATTGCCTTGGATTTCTATTTGCGGACCAATGCCGTTATCAGAAAATGCTCCCCAAACTTTAACATTTCCGCCACCATGTTTTACAGTTGAAATTTGATATCGTACATCGTATCTGGTACCTGCTGGACATCTTACGTACTCGTGACCATCACTTCCGAACAATTGAAATTTGGATTCGTCGGAAAAAAAGAACTTTCCGCCAATTCGATACTGTCCAATGTTGATATTTTTTGGCAAAATTCAATCTAGCCTTCTTATTCTTTGTGCTAATGAGTGGTTTCTTTACACCGACGCGCCCAATCAATCTCACAGCCTTCAGACGTCAGGATACCGTATTCCGACTGATATCAGCAAGATTTTCACTGCGTAATTCTCGCGAAATTATTGGTGCAGTTTTTCGCGGATCTATGACGCACTTTCATTTAAGGCGTTACCACCACTTGTAGCGCAAAAAAGGCCTTTTTCGTGAATTTTTTTAAAGAAAACTACAAAACTTTTTTAATCGATCAATATACCATCTTAAAAAACACATCTTGAAGAACTTTCAGTAATTTTTTTATTGAAAAATATTACATTGTTTAGTGGCAAATGGCCGTCAATGAAATAATGTTTTTATATACAAGGTATGCGGTGACCAACATTGCGGCGAAGTGGATCATCTGAAAAAAAAATGCGGATGGATTTAGTCAAATATAAGTATAAACTAGTCTTTAATCGAAGGATTTTAAAAAATATTCATTTTTCACAAAATGGCGGGCAGTCAAAGTTAATGGTTCGATTTTAACGAAAAAAACGGCCGTTTTTTGGCTATAAAACGGCCATTTTTTGTCGAAAAAAAAAATCGAACAATTAAAGACTACATTTTTATGTATTAAATAAGCCTGCAAAATTTCAAGAAGATCGGTTCATTAGTGGTCGAGTAATCTTGGTCACCGACTTCAGAAATGCCATTTTGAGAAAAACGCGTTTAAAGTTTCAATTTCAGTTTACACGAAGAAAATATTTTTTTTTGTAAACTTATATAGAGTCATCTATTCCGGGCCCATACAGAAGTATGGACCCGGATACTTATACTTTAAAAAAATGCAATAAAAGAATCGATTTTTTCAAAATCGCAAGTGGGGGTAACCCTTTAATGATTTTGTCCACGCGTTTTGAAGTTTTTCGTGGTCTATCGCTTCGGCTTTTATCACACGACGAATTTGTTGATTTATATTTCGCAATAATATGGTTTACTGTGCTTTTCCTAATAGATAAAGTATTTGGAAATCATTAGAACGTAAAATCATTCCAAATATATCAATAGACTTTTATTCTTGTAAAATATTCGAAACACCCGCGCAACATACATATATATGCATGCCTGTCACACGACTACTAGCGCCACAGTGCGGCAAGGACATTTCGCGAACAGCATTTATCTACCAGTGTCAGGGGGCTGACACTGACCGAACGCGTTCGACGCTGTACACAAACCATACACTATACAAACAAAATAATATACCACGCTGTTATGCATATCATAGCTCCCTCAAATATTTGAAATAATGGAGAGGTTCAGGCATTGAATATTTTATCGAAAAACTGAGGAAAAAGGTTGGCCTGAAACTTTTGTATACAACTGTATGTGCGTGCGTGTGTGTGTGTGTGTGTGTGTGTGTGTGTGTGTGTGTGTGTGTGTGTGTGTGTGTGTGTGTGTGTGTGTGTGTGCGTGCGTGTGCGTGTGCGTGTGCAGGTGTATGTGCATGTATATACGTACAAGTTTATACACATTATATACTCTTGTGCATATATATACACATATGCATTAGCGTTAGCGAACAGGATATGGAACTTGAGAAGTGGCAGCGGGCGTAACATGCTCCTGCTTTCGCTGCTCGAAAAGAGGATGCTGCGACGAGAACGCGAGTAGAAGACGTACGCGAGGCGTCAGCCACAAGAAGTACTTTCATACAGGTTCCGTTTGGCCGTAACACATACTCTTTTACTTTATTTCTCTCTCTCTCTCTCTCTCTCTCTCTCTCTCTCTCTCTCTCTCTCTCTCTCTCGCTCTCTTTCTTGCTCTTTCTCTCACTACGCGGAAGATCACACGGATAAAATCCTCGACACCGTGGGTGGCCATATCCACCGGTAATATATATATATATATATATATATATATATATATATATATATATATATATATATATATATATATATATATATATATATATATCTGTATTTATATATATATGTGTGTGTGTGTGTCTGTGTGTGTATGTACCTGCGCTAACGTATATATCTGTAGAGGTTTGGAACGCTCAAATGTTTTGCGAGATGGTTATATACGCACGCCGAAGAGTAACGAGGAATATAACGAAGATCATATCCGAGGCGCGTAAGTGGGCAACGCTTCTCGCGCGCGATTACGACCTGTTTTTTTTCGTCCTTTTCCTCTTCTTCCGAATCGATTATTGTAGGATGACCGCGGTGTGCGGCGTATATGGATCGGGAGCCCGGAGAATAAAGGATTCCATTGAGGATTCCCTTTTTTGGGCAACTTTACGAGATACCGCAACGTAATCATTTCATATTTATTGTCTTTGGCAATACTTTATTGCCACTTTCCATCGGGGGCTGCTACTTTTTTATTTTATTTTTTTTATTGGGGTTTTTTCCGGCGACGAATTGTCATGGTTGATTTTTAGGAGAGTAGGGAGTGGGAATGAACCTTTTGGATGAGATAATAATCAAATGGAGAGTTGAAATCGGGGCCCAAAAAACAGGTTGATTTTGGATATTTTTTTTGTGATGTCAGTATTGGGAGGACGAGGTCGGAATTTTATACATAAATGGTACATAGTCTTGCCTAGTTTGGTTTTTTTTAAGTTAAAGATATTGAGGAACAATGATGGTATTATTATTTAAACAACGTTGATGTGTGGCCGATCGGCGTAGGTCATTCTGGCAACTCGGGTGATCTGAAATGAAACGATCAAAAATGTACCTTTAGTATAATAAAAATAATTTCATATGGCTGGGTACGTTTTTTAAATATTGACAATTACGGAAATGTCAAGCTGTAGAAAAAAAGTTATATTTTCGACTAAAAAAACAACTTTCATTATTTGTTATTAACAAATGGATAAACGTATGAAAAAAAGGTTTAAAATTACGGTCTGTCTGAATTTCGAGTGAATCGGACGGAAAGGTTTCGAGATACGACTTGAAATACGAGAAAAACGAAGAAGAACACAGGGTGAGTCGAAGCGGGGCGGTTCGTCGTGGCGCAGTGGGCGAGCCGACCCTTCACAAAACTCGTCATAACTCGGACGATTTTTGGATTTTTGACAAAATCGTCGTTACAAATGGAAGTTAAGACCCTAGGCGATAAGACAACGCAATAAACAATTCGTATTTTTGGCATTTGAAGCTTACGCGGACCCCTTAAGGCGGGACACCACGGTGACGGGTGAAGAAAATCGATTTTTTTAAATCAAGGGATACATAAGCAGAAATATGTGGAAGACATTCGAATTGAAATATTGAAAATTGTCCAAGTTACAGACGATTTAGTGACAGCAGGTAGCGCAACAGTTTAGGTAAATATCAAAACTTTTAATTGTGTTTTTCTCCAAACGACTTTTCTTTATCTGGCCGGAATCATAACTGTAGCTATAATTGTCCGATCTTCAATTTAAAAAAAACAAAAAAACGAGAAAAAAAACGGCTATCCTTGTACCTAGTCTTTTTTTTATTTCGTATTTTTCAATCCTCCGAATATAAGAAAGAATTTGGCCAAAATTACCCTTTTTTTAACACCCGTCGTTCTGTGGAAAGTTTTTTTTTTCGAAAAACGGTTGCGTTAAACGAAATATACATTTATATAGATTGTAAAACTTCTTTATCTTTATTTTTCAGACCAACCATTGTCGTGTTACCGATCCGGCCGTCGGACTACATTTTTTATCCAGAGGCTCTTTTATAACTTAATAACGTTGTTCATTTTTTATTTTTTAAACAAAAATTTGCACTACTTCCAACGATTTTACGGATCAACATTTATGACCTCGTGTCGCGCGAGTGTGGAGAAAACTATAGTAAAAAACGGTTTTAAGGGGCTACATCTACCTAGAGGCCCGAAAAAATGGACAAATTCCGAAATTGTTGTGTGGGAAACGGTTGGTGAAGGAGAAACGCAATTTTTTAATACAACGGTACATATATTGGGAGCCTTCGAAAAAATCACCAAAAAATACAGTAAAACAACAAATACATGGCCGCCGGCAGATGATGAAATTTTTTTCGCGACTTTTGGCGGTGGACACTGTCCAGCTTAATCGGTCCATCTGAAATCAGAAAACCAAACGGATAATTCGAGTTAAGAATAAATACGAGTCGTTGGCGATCGTCGGCTTTCAAAATTATTTTTTTTTTTTATGTAGTAGCGATGAATTGAAACTCGAGTATACAAAATCTATGAGAAAAGTCACTATTTTCAGGTAACTATTAAAAAATTAAGATCGATGTTGAAAAAGTGAGATCGTCAACGACCTTCAAATGTTTCTCATTGTATTTCCTATGAATTTGGAAATAATCCATCAAGTGGTTCTCGAGATATTATGTCCATCGACTTTGAAAACAGCGTTTCGAGAAAACGCGTTTAAGGCGAGAAATCCCTTTAGGAGCGTGAAAAATAGGTATTTTTCGAGATTTTTTTTTGAGGGGATAAAATAATCGGATCATTTTCAAATTTGGACATGAGTTTGTGATAACTGTCAAGTTAAAAAAAAGATTTTTTTTTGGGATGACCAACAAAATGGCGGCGTTATTAAGGGTCTTTGGACGCTTGTTTTCCGCGACATAGAAAAGTGCTGCAGTTGTCACTTTTTTTCTGTTGATCTGAAAAAGATTTAATAAGTGTCATTCGTTTACTGACATATTAAGGGGAAGGATATACCTAAAAAATGATAAAAAAGTGCAAAATTGAAAATTTGGGAGCCTTTTTACTCCAAAGTTCGAATTTTCGACCATTTTTTCGACATATTTGACCCCCAAAAAAAATTTATTTACACGCTACCTTTCAAACTTTAGGTATATCCTTCCGATAATATTACTGAGAGTCACCTCCCAAAATTTTATCCAATTCGGTCGATAACTTTTTGAGCTTCAACACGAGCAGTTTTTGAAAAAGTAGTTTCGAGATAATCGCGTTTGAAGTTTCAACATGTGATTCGCTACCTGACCGCATGCTGTCCCCGCGTTTTAGACTATATGCGATAACTCCGAAAATATTCAATATTTCGAGTTTTCCTTTGGTCAGTATATTCTTTGGGTATCATTCTTTCGAAAAATGTAAAAAAATCGATTTTTTGAAAATTCTAAAGGGATTTCTCGCCTTAAGGTATCATCACAGTGTAAAATTTTCCAAAAATCGATTTTTTTGTTTTTGGTTTATCCGATAGTATAGACGGTTAAGAATGTGGTGTTCAATTTTTAGGGCATAATTCGATTTATTCCGGTTCCTACAGCCTTTCTTAGAAAAAGGGATTCGACGAGCGGCGTGAGACCTGGCACGGACGGATGCATTTTTCTCGAAATGTCGATCTTCAAAACGGTGTACACTCTCAAAAGGAAGAGTTTTTAAGCTATCCGTCTCAAATTTTGACACAACATTCTTCACGCCATTCTTTATCTTGCGAGGACATTTTTTTTTTAATCTTCATTTTTTTTAACCAAAAACTGTCGAAAAAATAAGCTAAACTCGATACTTTTTCAAACCGCCGCCATTTTGTCTTTCATTCTCATTAATAATATTTGTAAAAATTTTGTTTCGGATAATATTTATGGCCACAACTGTGTACACCGTGAGGACTCCTTTTTTTCGAAGACATTTTTAACCGTTGAAGAAGCTGTAAAAAAATAAAAATTTTAAAAATTATTTTATATTCTTCATGAGTGCTTTGATTTGATATAAAAAAATCAGATGGATTAGCGTATTTTAACCATCGAAAAAAAAAATCGCGAAAATCAGCGTTTTTTTGACCCGTTACTGTGATGGTCCCTTGAAGTTTGAAGTATGATGCTACTACCGCTTACCCGGCTGCCTGTTAAAAGCTGTAGCTCATTCAATTTTAGGAATATTTCAATGACATTTTCAGAGGATTTAGCCAATCGGTGATACTATCGATTAAAAATATATTTGTAAAAAGCCATTTTTTGACCCACCTAGCTAGATGCAGCCTGTTAATAACATACCTTTTTCCAAATTCCAAAAAAATAATCTAGTAGACAAAAAAATTCGGAAAAGCGACCTTTTTCGGCCGGTCACGGTGGTGTCCTTAAGGCCTGAATTAGAAAATCCGAAAAATCTTTTTTTATTGCTTAAATCGATAGATAAACTATGCAAGAATATATTTACAAAATTACATAGGCCAATTGAAAATATTTTCGAAGATACAAGGCCAAAAGCAGAAAAGCGATTGATATTTGATATTGATATTTCCTCCTATTGAAAACTTTGAAACGCGTTTTCTCCTGTTTTCCTTTTCACGATTTTTCCAAATTGGCGAGCGTGATAGCAAAAAACTAAACCAAAGTTTATTTTCTCCAGTATGAAAATCTCTTGAAAGTGAATTAAAAGAGTCGTTGAACAAGTCTTTTTAAATCATTTTTATAGCACGTTAGTATGTTTTTTTAACACATTTTTTTTAAACCTGAGAAATGTTGAGATTTCACGATTTTTTCAACTTTTTCTTACTTCACCCAGAGGAAAAATAAATGGAAATTGAAAATTTTATTGATTTATTGGGTTCAATCAAGAATTACCAGCTGCATATTTCCCGCCGATTGGGAACTGCAGTGGCAAGACGCACATGAAATAGGTTGATAAATCTGCAGTCATTTATTGTTTCGTGTCGATTTTTTTTTATACACTCCAAATATACATGAAAAGATACCTCAATGTTTACCGAGCTCACTTGTTTTTCCCTTCGAAAGAAATTCCCGAAAAAAACGCTTTTTTGGACCTTTTAATTCAGACTCCGTCTTAAAAGAAATAACCTCATAATAGTCGAGGGAGAAGCACAGATCGGAGACCCATGATATCCGAGATTTCAGCAGGTTGAATAATACCTGCCGGAGATCGTGGCGTATAATTATGGTGGATAATTCTCGGGCACTTTAGGGTGCACCTGTAAAGACGTTCGAGTGTCCATCCACCCTCTTTCGAGAGCTTTCACCTTTCATCTTTTTTTCATATCCTCCCTTTGTTTCCTACACGAGGCGTTCCATGCTAACTGGATCATTCACTCGCGTCCTTCCTATTCTACAAGACTAAACATCGTTTTTCCCACTTTCATTCAACAATCATTGACGCTAACATTAAACAAAAGATAATAAACGAAAAGTCGATAAAAAAAAGTCATGATACGAACTACTAGCACCTGAAGATCGCGCGTAGATTTAGTCGACAAGAAATGGCCCATATATACATATTTATGTGTGCATGTGTATCTAGAAATTTTGGTAACATCGAAAACGACGCATCTCATTCTATTCTACATTGAAAATACCCTAGGGACCCTGCCCTCTCATTCACGGTCGGTTTTACCTTAATACGTATTTCCATGGGCAATCTTTTCACCATCTTTGTCTTTCGACTATGCTATCGGAGGTGGAGGCGAGGCCGAAGGGCCACCAAAGGGCCAAACGGGCAACGAAATGGCCGGGCATTTTATAGAGGAGAGTGTCCGGTTCCCTTTGTGTCTGCTACCTGTCTTAAGACATCTCCTCTTCAGCTCTTCCTTTCTATTTTTTTTCCTTTTTTTATTTCATCATTTTATTTTCCTCGCCGTTTATCTTCCACGAAGACACAGAATAAACGTACTTGGAGCGTGGCAAAGGGAGAGGACGAAGAGAGAGAGAGAGAGAGAGAGAGAGAGAGAGAGAGAGAGAGAGAGAGAGAGAGAGAGATGGGCGCGAGAAGAGCGAAAAGAATAACTGGATAGAGAAAAAGCGAGAGTGAGAGAGAAGGGAGAGTTTCTCTTTTTGTCAGATCGTTTGATAGCACGGCATTCTTGGCCATTTGTCTGACATTTGATAGCCACACGTGGGAGATACGGAATTCTTCTTGCCCTTCTACCAAACGTCATGCAATCGAACGTTTAATGTATTTGTATATATATATATATATATATATATATATATATATATATAAATGTTCACTACCGTAATAAAAATAGAAGAATTGTTTCTAATGAAATTGAATTCTTTTTTAAAAAACATTTAATAAAAAACATTTATTTTCATTATAATATTCAACATTTATATATACATATATAAATTAAACGTTAAACATAATAAAAATAAAAGAATTCTTTCTAATAAAATTTAATAGTTGAAGATAAAGAAGCTGTCTAATTTTCCTATTGTTATTTAAATAAATTGGGATCTAGAAGTTGACTGGAAAAGTATCGTCCAAAAGGAACATCCAGATGCCTCGTATCGATACCTATCCGAATCACCACTACGTATGTTCTACGTATTGTTTTACTTTTCGAGAAAAAAGCATTTTGTTGAATATTTCTCGAGTTTTCCTGTAGCATAGATTTTTACTCTCATCTCTTTCGTGTATGGACTTACCTCGTTAAAGTTTTTGAAAGAAATTGGGAGTCGTTCAGGCTACCAAAAATATTTTTTTTTAATGATCTAAACTTGAATGACTGATCAAACCTATTTTTTGAACTTTTGATCAAAATATAAGGCATCAACGTGAGTGTTGAGAGGATAATTTATTTATAGCTTAACAGTGCACTTCATAGCAATAGGACGAGTAAAGAAAAAATGCGAGGAAAGTACATACACAAAAGAGAAAAATAATAACTTGATTTTTTCACGAAAAGTAGAAAAGATCGTAGAACATGCATCGGGCTGAGTCGGATAGGTATTGCGAAGTATCTAGTTTTATCTCTTGGACTCGACTTTTCAGGCCACCCTGTACATATATATATATATATATATATGACATTCAGTTGTGAGTCGGCTATAAAAAACGCAAAGCGTTGTATAATGAGGAATAAAGAATACATGAATACATATCTAAATTTGAATACAAATAATTAGAAAATTAAAAAAAATAATACAAAAGTAAATGCAGCGTTGAATATAAAAATATATTTTTTCTTTATTTTTACATTTTTTCATTTTCTAGTTATTTTTATTAAAGTTTATATTTTTTATATTTTATACATGCAAGTTATTATATATAAAACGTAAAAAATATAAATATATATTTTAATTAAAATAATTAGTTATATATAAATAAAGCATAGTTATATATAAAAGTAACTGTTTGCCTCAACATATATTGGCCCACGTACAGGTTAACGATAAAAAAACGTTTAGCAAGAGAAAAAGAAGTTTACATTGTAATTTTACCTCGTAGCATTTTTTCACATCGAAAGAGAATTTAAACGTTAAAATAATGATTGTGCTTAGTACATTCGGCCATTGATGGACATTTATAGATCCTTTCATATAACTCTGTGAATGAAGATATATATGTATATATTTGTATATATTTGTAGATCACGATAATAAGAAGTACGCAGCATCGTGCTCCGCATCTCTCCGCAACTTTCAAAGCACGTGGTGTCTCACAGCCTCGAGCTACGCTCAAACAAATTGACACGCACGTACCCGCACATATATGAGGCACGCACCCTCACGAGAATGCGTGGCATATGGGTAAGCGCTTAGGATCTGATAAGGCGGTGGGGTCGATCGGTTGCAATTTTATCAGCGCTTCGAAAATTAACTTGCGACAGCGCTATACGCGCTGACGCTCTCTCCCGTCAATTAATAACACTTTTTTCCCGCCTAACACGCATATTGAGTTGAAAAAACGAATGAAGCGCAAAGATCGAGTGAACATACAGCTGGAAAAATACGTACCGATTTTTTTTCCAAAATCAACACGAAAGAGCACTTCGAAGAATATTTTCAAATTTCTTTCGAAGTGCAAGATACACATGTACCAGGATGAAAATAATATTGGGCTCGTGCATTCTTAAAATTATTTATTTAGGTATCCGATTTAATTCAATTATTTGATTGGGGCTTGAATTTAATTATTTTGGGGAGAGGGGAGTTAATTTAATTTTATAATTTTATTGAGGCGTATATTTAATTAGTTCATTTTGGGATTTTATTTAATTCAATAATTTAATCGCTTCTTAAATTTAATTATTTGATCGGGGTATTCAATCTAATTTAATAAACATATCGAACAACCGCAACCCAAATCAAGGATTTTGGCCAATATCGAAAATCAAAATCTACATTTCGAATATCATTAATCCCTCAAGGGATTATAAATAATACTCTATACCTTTAGTGGAGGAAAATCTTTGCTGATTTTCATGATTCTTTTTTCTAATGACGGATCTCTTCACCATTTTTTAGATTAAGGGTATGTTTTATTACTGCTTTTGATCGTTACATGGTATTTTTTATTTTTATTAATCTTCACAAATAGCAAAGGTATGGTAACGTCTTCTAAACTGCATATAAAATAAACGCAGAAAATATTTTTTGATTGCAAATTGTTGCCATTTTTTTTGGAAAATTCAATCTTTTTATTCAAAGCATACCATTTCATCGATTTTCAACATTTCTCAATTTTTCAATTGGGAAAGTGACACACACACACACACACACACACACACACACACACACACACACACACACACACACACACACACACACACACACACACACACACACACACACATATATATATATATATATATTCTTGGGAAATGAGGATTCGTCATCCGTGACAAAACGACGTCACGCTGACAAGACGATGGTCAGTTCGAGTCAATTTATTTAATGATGCCAATATGCTGCCTCCTATATATATATATATACATATATCGGGTGAATCGGTAGAAATAGACACTCGAAGGTTCCCAAAAATATCGATTTACGATAAAAAATTGGTGCAAAAAGTTTAAAGGCCCTGTCAAAATCTACCCTTTGGTTGCCTCAACTTTTCCAGTGCATGCTTCGAACAGATTTGAAGATCAACTCAACTTTTTCAAATAAAAACCTTTATTTGTAAAGCGGCTCCTTCACTTCCTCGAAAACGATAACCCCATGGCCTATCAGAAACCTAAAGATGATCGTGACATAGCGAAAAATAAATGAAAGGGAACTCCGAGACGGGTAATGAACGTGGTATTTGCGGAAGTAATTAATATTTTTTATGAAATAACGTGTTTAAAATAAACCCCTTCGAAACCGATTTTTTCGAATTAAAAGGTGGCCATGTTTTCTTCAATCGTCTTGTGCGGGGCTTTCGAGAGCAAGAAGAAAAATTCGAAAAAATATAGCTAATTCTTGTGACCAGTAGTATTTGCCAAAAAAAATAAGCATTCTGGAAAAAACTGAAACTTCCATTTTAAGTACAGCAGAATGCGAGTAATTAAATTCTGACTATGAATCACTCCTGAAAACTTTTTTTTTTCGTGCGACCGTCATCGAGAAAAAAACCATCAAAGATGCATTTTAAAGTCAATGAATGGAATTTAATTCCATCTAAAAAAAGTTTTGTTAGGAGTGTTTGGTATTAGCAATTCAATTATCTTCATTCTGCCGAATTGAAAATAGATTTTTTTACAGAATGCTCTATTTTTTGGCACGTATCACTGGAAACAAAAAATACAACGTATTTTTTTCGCCCAGGACTTGGAACGTTATCGCAAATGCTATTTTTGTCGGTCAGCAAAATCGCCGCGCCAGACCAATTTAAGTAATATTTTTATTATTTAATTAACTTTTATAAAAATATTATGAAATTTATATAAAAACAATTTAAGTAATGAACCTCATAAATGTCACCCTGTATATAGACATTTATATGTGACGAGTGTAGTTTAATTCCGAACGGCTGCAGGTTTTTTTTCTCCATTTTCACAAATTAATCGTGCACCCATCACCCCGTTAGCCCGTATCGTTCATGGATACGCGTGTACACTTTTTACCCCTGCGCATATACGACACGACACCGGCATCGGAGTCAGATGGCACGAGAAATAGAGACGCACACGCGACATACCGAGGCACGCGCGATGAGCCAGAGAACATTTTTTTTTTTCATTCATTTCCCGGCTTGCCACACAGCAGACCCCACCGAATTAATTCACCATCCAAATTCAGCGTAGTTCCCCCCGCGTTCGAAATGTACAAACGGTTTTGGGTCGCCCCCGTTAATCGCAATATCGTAGTCGTTGAACTCGTCTAATTTTTTTTATTTTTTCCACATGAACGAAAAACAAATATATATCCTGGCGAAAATGATTACGCCACGGGTCGATTCGATCTTTCGTGTATTTCGAGAGGAAAAAAATGGTTTTTTTACTGAAAAAATCACTTAAGGCGTTACCCCCACTTGTAGCGCAAAAAAGGCCTTTTTCATGAATTTTTTTAAAGAAAACTACAAAACTTTTTTAATCGATCAATATACCATCTTAAAGAACACATCTTGAAGAACTTTCAGTAATTTTTTTATTGAAAAATATTACATTGTTTAGTGGCAAATGGCCGTCAATGAAATAATGTTTTTATATACACGGTTTGCGGTGACCAACATTGCGGCGAAGTGGATCATCTGAAAAAAAAATGCGGATGGATTTAGTCAAATATAAGTATAAACTAGTCTTTAATCGAAGGATTTTAAAAAATATTCATTTTTCGCAAAATGGCGGACAGTCAAAGTTAATGGTTCGATTTTAACGAAAAAAAACGGCCGTTTTTTGGCTATAAAACGGCCATTTTTTTCGAAAAAAAAATCGAACGATTAAAGACTACATTTTTTAGTATTAAATAAGCCTGCAAAATTTCAAGAAGATCGGTTCATTAGTGTTCGAGTAATCTTGGTCACCGACTTCAGAAATGCCATTTTGAGAAAAACGCGTTTAAAGTTTCAATTTCAGTTTACACGAAGAAAATATTTTTTTTGTAAACTTACCTAGAGTCATCTATTCCGGGCCCATACAGAAGTATGGGCCCGGATACTTATACTTCAAAAAAATGCAATAAAAAAAAATCGATTTTTTCAAAATCGTAAGTGGGGGTAACCCCTTAATGGGAGACACCGCTGTGACGGATGAAAAAAATCGATTTTTCTTGCATCAAAATATACATAGTCAAGAATATGTGAAAAGAAAATTGAAGTCGAAATATTGAAAATTGACCAAGTTACAATTTAGTGAGAGCAGGTAGCGCAATGATTTACGTATAGTAAAGCTTTCAATCGCGTTTTTCTCGAAACGACTTTTGTCGTCCTAGCCGGAACCGTAGCTCTATATATAATTGCCCGATTTTCAATTTTAAAAGACCAAACTTCCGTAATTTCCTTAGCTATCATTGTACGTAGGGTTTTTTTTGTTTAGTATTTTTTGGGTCGGGTTGAAATTCCGAACTTCGAATGATCAGAATGCTCAAAATTCCGAATTTATTAGCTAGTACTCAATACTTCTGGAAATTTAAAATTCTAAAATTTTGTAAGCAGAATTATATCATATCAACGAAAATAATGGTACATTAAGGAATTAAATGACAAGAATCAAGGAACTGATTGATAAAGCGTTGACATGAAAACACAGCACGTAAAACATGTATCAAATTTATTAAGCCCCCGAATTAGGTAAACATTTCGCCGACATTACACTTTTTTAAGGGGTCTTCTCACTAGACGCTAAAAAAGGCTATTTTCATGATTTATTTTTATAGGTTTATGCTATCGATTTGATACAAATGTTGTTACACTTAATAAATACACTTTCAAAATACGTACAACATTTTTATTTATTTATTTAAGACACTATTTATAGACGAAAATGGTAGTTAAAAAAATGTCCTCAAAACATTGTAGGTATGCGCTGTTGATGAAATCTCGGAGATGAATCGTCCGAAACAAAAAAATCAAACAGTTTTAGATTCAGTATGTTAATGGCTATAGCGCATATCATACGATTTTTGATACATGCAAAAATAACAAAATGGCGGACATTTTTGGAAAAAACAAAAATAAAACGTATTTTTTCACCGTTTTTGGCAAAATAAATAGTAAATATCAAAATTTAAAAAAATCCTTGATATGCGCTATAGGTATAGTTGTGAAGATTAAGTGGTTAAAATTTCATAAGGATCGGTTCAGTAGTTTCAGAGATTTTATCAACAAGACGTCGAGAAACGTTGAATCGAGAAAAACGCGTTTAAACTTTGTTTGGGTTGCGTAAATACATAATACATTTTTTTAAATGTATTTCGAATGTTTATTTATTAAATGGAGCAACTTTTGTGTCAATACCTATAATATAAACCTGTCAAAAAAATTCATGAAAATACCGTTTTTTCAGCATCTGAAGTGAGAAGACCCCTCAACACCTGCCGTTTTGTGGACTTTTTTCGAAAAACGACCACGTGCGACGAGAACTGCATTCATATAGATTATAGAACTTGTTTTTATTTTTCAGACCAACCATTATCAAGTTAGCGATTCTTTTGTTATACCTCAATAACGCTGTTAATTTTTTTTAAATAAAAATTTACACGGAATAAGTCCAATGTTAGCTCAATAACATATCGTTTCTCCAAATTCCAAATAAATCATCTAAAAGCCAAAAAAATCGAAAAAAAACGGCCTATTTCCGTTACTGTGATCCCCTCCCTTGAATATCTATGTAGTCTGTTTGTTCAGTCAATGAAGCTAAATTGAATTAATGGAACTGAATGTTTGTTTTCCACAGGTGAAAAGAGTTGCCTCCAATTCTATCCATTGATTAGATTTTATTTTATTACGCTGTTTATTTATTATTATTTTTTCTGCTTACAGATCCAAAGATCGTGGTCGAACTCCTGAGTGTTAATTTATTGTATTTATTTTATTATTATTATTTTCCAGAAAACAGATTTCTTATGTAATTTTTATTTTATTTTGATTTTCACAGTGGTGTCCACCCTTACATTTTTTGGACAATAATTATTTCAGAGTATTTTCTCATTCATTACGAAGGCTTTTATTTTGCATTTATTTGCATAGACGAATAGAGACCCCGAGGCTTTAAATTTCGAAACATGTTTTCAACGCTGCCTCGAAACGCGAAAATTTCAGTCAGCCTGGTAACGTTATTTTTCACAATAATCGGTTACACAGTTCAAGAACGTTGTCCCATAATTCCCACGTTTCAAGACTTTGCTTCGATTCCATCTGCAATCAGTAGTCTTTTTTGACTACGAAAAAAAATACGTTTCGATTGCTAATAACGAATACCACGAGATCTTGTAGGATATTTGTCTTGCAATGTGTAGGCGATTGGGACAACGTCGCTGTTTTTCCGACATGGGCCAAATATTCTCGAACTCTTGAGGTATCGAATACAGCGAGTCCCGAAAGAATAATGAAAAAGGAGGAAAAAATCGTCTTTTTTTTCTCTCGTAAATACATATATATGGGGCATTCCACGACAAATCGACCATTTTTCGACCCGATCCTTTTCGATTTGGCTCAAATTTAAATATGTTATTGTTTTCTTCTGAAAACCCTTGTATGATTGTTTTCAATTTTTTTTCGCATAATCGGAAATATGTAGTGAATTTTAGATAAAATTGACGTTTTTTTTTGCTTTACATACTCACAACTTTCGGAAAAATGGACGAAATGAGATATTTTTCTTTTAATTTTTTTGTTTAGAAGCGGACTCTGTGAAAAAAAATATTTAAAAAATGTTCAGTTATCAAAAACTATTTTAAATAGATCTTATTGCATCAATTTTTTTAAAAGTTATGAGCATTCAAAAAAACGTTGATATTTTCAAAAAATCACTCCATATTTCCGATTATGTAAAAAATTTTTTTTTTAAATCGCACAGTCATTTTTAGAAGGAAACCATAACATATTCAAATTTCAGCCAAATCAAAAGGGGTAAGGTCTAAAAGTGGTCGATTTAGCGTCAAATACCCCATATATATAATTATATATATATATATATGTACATATCAGGGTGGTTAAAAAAAATTAATAGTACTACATTATGAAAAAGTAATTCATACAAAATTTGAGGGGTCTTAACATTTTTTTAGATAGTGCTCAAACGAATTTTAATTTTTTTTCTTTCGATTTTTCGTCAATTTTTTTCTTAAAACTTTTTATGCTCTGCAGCAATTTCTAAGTTAACATAAACAGGTCGTTTTCATTTCAAGTAGTTTTATAAAAATAATAATTTCAAACGATGTTTAATAAATATGTATTCTGGATCACAGTGTGCGATTGTTGAAAAACTTACTCAATTACTCCGAAGATCGAGCCGAATAATAATTTCCCTTCTCGCAAAAAGGATGGGTTTTTCTGTGCTCGCTCACAACTTGCACCAGATATTGTTTTTGGTTTTCGTATTTCGTAATCGAACCGTTGAAATATTTCATCAAACAAACGGTTCGCTCAGCTATGTCATTCCCAACTTGCATATTTTTAAAAGTAATCAAGCACTTATTATAGTTTTGGTTGAAGTCCCAAAGTGAAGAATTCAAGTCCAAAAAACTGCACGGGAGCTCGAATCGTTCGAATAAACTTTTTTACATCTTTATTTTTGCGTGTACTGTGACGTACCTCAATACAGCAACTACTGGAAATAGTCACATAAATCGCGAAAATAACTCACGGACAGTCAGAGAAACAAAGGTGCGTCAACAGCGCCGCGGTTTGTAACTCTCGAATCCGTATGACTTTGGTTTCTTGCTCCAAAACAACATGTTACTCCAAAAAAACACGTATACTTGTTAGACGTTCAGTGATGTAAACATCGTGTTCTTGTTCATCAAGTGGTCGATATAATTTTCACAACCGAATTACATATATTGATTCTGAATCTGCAAATTGTTTATGCTAAAAAAAATATTTAAATATAAATTGTGTCTTGGTACGGAAAAATTTAATCAAGACTTACATTGGATCACGCACTAACATTTTCTGCATCGAGATAAAAAAAAATGAATACTCCGACAATCATGAAAAAAAAACATGAAAAAGGCGTTTGAGGACTAACTACAAAATTGTTTAGAACCCTCAAATTTTGCGAAAGTTTCTTTTTCTTAACATACTTCAATTTTCCGATGAGAAAAAAAATCAAATTTTTTCAACCACCCTAATATATATATATATATATATGGGTCATTCCATGTCAAATCGACAAATTTTTTACCTGACCCCCTTTGATTTCGCTGAAAATTTTCTATCTTTTTCTACCCCCCGAAAGTTATTTTTCAGAATTTTTTCAAATTTTTTTTCCCGACTCAAAAAAAGTTATGAATTTTTGAAAAAAACCGCTCTTTTATTTTTAAATTGCCAGAACTTTTTCAAAAATTGACCGTTTGGGAACTTTTTTTCTTCAAAATTTTTGTTTTTAAATGTAGTTTTCGAAAAAAAATATGAAAAAATTTTCAGAATCCCAGATATATGAAATATTTTAGTTTTTTTGAAAAAACCGTAATTTTCTCAAAGTCCGACCGTTTTTTTTTTTTATTTTGCTCTAAAAATACTTCAACTAATTCTGCAATGATCCCCGTTAATCAAAAGATGTGACGACAATCGCTTCTAATTTTTTTTCTTGATTATAAAAAAATTTTTGTTGAATTTTTGCTGATTTTATATAACTTTGTTATGAAATTTTTTTTATTTCCTCGTGAAACCTCAAAAGTTGAAAAATAAAATTTTATTGGAGAATTTCAAGTGATTATCGTCCAAGAAATTGTTATTTTAAAAAAAAAAATAATTTTTTTCTCTCATTGACGTTATTTTGTCATGTTTCAGTACCAAAATGACGTTAAGTTGTCATATTTCAGTACCAAAAAAAAACGTCCATAAGAGTAAAAAAATAACGTCAATGAGAGAAAAAAATTATTTTTTTTTTTTAAATAACAATTTCTTGGACGATAATCACTTGAAATTCTCCAATAAAATTTTATTTTTTAACTTTTGAGGTTTCACGAGGAAATAAAAAAAATTTCATAACAAAGTTATATAAAATCAGCAAAAATTCAACAAAAATTTTTTTATAATCAGGAAAAAAAACTAGAAGCGATTGTCGTCACATCTTTTGATTAACGGGGATCATTGCAGAATTAGTTGAAGTATTTTTAGAGCAAAATAAAAAAAAAAAAAACGGTCGGACTTTGAGAAAATTACGGTTTTTTCAAAAAAACTAAAATATTTCATATATCTGGGATTCTGAAAATTTTTTCATATTTTTTTTCGAAAACTACATTTAAAAACAAAAATTTTGAAAAAAAAAAGTTCCCAAACGGTCAATTTTTGAAAAAGTTCTGGCAATTTAAAAATAAAAGAGCGGTTTTTTTCAAAAATTCATAACTTTTTTTGAGTCGGGAAAAAAAATTTGAAAAAATTCTGAAAAATAACTTTCGGGGGGTAGAAAAAGATAGAAAATTTTCAGCGAAATCAAAGGGGGTCAGGTAAAAAATTTGTCGATTTGACATGGAATGACCCATATATATATATATATATATATATATAAGCGAAAAATGTCTACGGTAAGATGGATTCCTGGACGGGAAAAAGGGACACAAAAGCACCTTGCATTGTCAAGAGTCCTGTCGAATGGCTCCCCGGGCATCTTGGAGGACGCCTATGGTAGGCCTGCCGAACGCCATTTGAATCGTAACGAGATTATTGTAGGCGTTGAGGCCGTAGAGAATGAAATGACAAGAAACTGATGGTCAATAGAGATCCCACAACAGGATGATCTATCGTGGCAGACAAGGAAAAAAATGAAGATCGTGAGCTGGAACGACAATAAAAAAAAAGTAGCCCGGGATATTGCCCCGTTTGGTGTACTAGTCTTTTGTATGTACGTGTCCACATGTTTACGCGGGAATGTGTCACTGTAGAAATACTTTCGACTATATTTTCCTTTCATATTCACAGCGGGACGATTGTATTTATTTGGATATTTTTCTACGATCGTAGAACGCCGTCAAAAGACCGGAAGGTGAACGACAGGTAGGCGAGATTACATCACGAGTGACCGGGCGAAGAACAGGGGGGCAGACGTTCGAATGGACAACGATCGGAGAAGATTTGATTTGAGGGGACTGCGTAGGTTTGAAATTTTGAAAACACAATTTTTTTGCCACGTATGATTTTGAAGCCTAGAGGCTTAAGTTTAATTTGAGACGAAGATTTTGGGAAAATTGTACAAATTGACCGAGTTATGACGATGTTTGTGAAGGGTGAGATTTACCCTTTTTTTCGTTTTTCTCGAAACTGCTTTTTTTAAAACGGTTTGTGTCGTATTCAGAAATCTATTAGTCCAATCGATTTCAAACTCATGTCAGACGGAGCGTAGTTTGTAACCACTCCAATATCATGAACAAAATATTTTTTCAAATATGTTTATCCATTTGTTGATAACAAATGAATAAAGTAGGTCGAAAATCAACGTTTTCGTCTACAGCTTGCCATTTTCGTAATCTTGAGAATTTTAAAAAAGCATCCGGCCATAAGAAAGTTTATTTATTATACTAAAAGTACATTTTTTATTTTTTATTTCAGATGACCCCAGTTGCCACAACCGCCTGCGCCGACGACATTGCAGCATTCGATCGACGTGCAGTTCCGATAATAATAACTTCACTGTTCATCGATACTTTGCAATAAAAAATAACTCGAACTTGGCAAGAATAGGTATCAAGGGGTCGTGCCTAGTTGTAAAAGATGAAAAATCATAACTTTTTTCAAAACTAACATATTTTGACTGTTATATTGACGCCCGTCATAACGCTCGGAACGTCATTCGAAACCTTAAGGGGTCTTCTCACTTTAGACGCTAAAAAAGGCTATTTCTATGAATTTTTTTGACAGGTTTATATTATGGATATTGATATAAAAGTTGTTACACTTAATAAATACACTTTCGAAATATATTTCAAAAAAGTTTTTATTTATTCAAGTCAATATTTATAGACGAAAATGGTAGTTAAAAAATGTCCTAAAGAAATTGTAGGTCTACACGCTGTTGATGAAATTTCGGAGATGGATCATTCGAAACAAAAAAATCAAACGGTTTTTGATTCAGTACGTTAATGGCTATAGCGTATATCATACGATTTTTTATATATACAGAAATAACAAAATGGCGGACACTTTTTCGACAAAAACAAAATGGCGTGTTTTTTCAACGTTTTTGCCAAAAAAATTAGTAAATATCAACATTTAAAAAAATCCTTGACATGCGCTATAGCTATAGTTGTAAAGAACATGTGGTTAAAATTTCAGAAGGATCAGTTCAGTAGTTTTGTAGATTTTATCAACATGCCGTCAAAAAACGTTGTTTCGAGAAAAACGCGTTTAAAATTTGTTTGGGTTACATAAATAGATGTTTTTTTCTTTAAATGTATTTATTAAGTGTAACAACTTTTGAGCCAATATCTATAATATAAACCTATTTTAAAGAATCATGAAAATAGCCTTTTTAGCGTCTAAAGTGAGAAGGCCCCTTAAACTATTTTTTCTCGAAAGTAGGGGAAAGGTGTTCGATTTTATCCCATTAGGTAAGATGTTTTTTTTATACTTACTACGAAACTATTAACGCTATCTAGTGGTATTCTTCGGTAAACATAGCGCCCTCCCCCACCCCCGCCCGCTGGCGTTAGTCAATTCATGATGGCGGTGTGAGCAACGCATTTGTTTTGACGGGAAAAAATAAAAATTGTGTGCTGTTGATCTAAGGTAAGGTTCACTTCAAGCTTAGGTAACTTCTATTGTATATTGTTGGTTGCAATAATTGTTGCGTTTGTGGCTTTTTAATATGCTCAATTTGGGTTTTGGTTGGCGTGGTAACAGTGGAATACTTATAGGTTATGTTACCGAGCAATAAATGAAAAAGTTGAGTTTGGGACAAGATGATTCCCTTCTAGGTGTACAAGATGGTCCCTAGTTTGTTGTCTTAATTATATAAAAAGATTGTCTATTTATGTTCAAACTACACTATTGATGTGTAATTGATCTCACAAATAATAATTGATATACCTAACTGATTTAAGGGGTTACCCCCACTTGCGATTTTGAAAAAATCGATTTTTTTATTGCTTTTTTTTGAAGTATAAGTATCCGGGCCCATACTTCTGTATGGGCCCGGAATAGATGACTCTATGTAAGTTTACAAAAAAAATATTTTCTTCTTGTAAACTGAAATTGAAACTTTAAACGCGTTTTTCTCAAAATGGCATTTCTGAAGTCGGTGACCAAGATTACTCGAACACTAATGAACCGATCTTCTTGAAATTGTGCAGGCTTATTTAATACATAAAAATGTAGTCTTTAATCGTTCGATTTTTTTTTCGAAAAAAATGGCCGTTTTATAGCCAAAAAACGGCCGTTTTTTTCGTTAAAATCGAACCATTAACTTTGACGCTCCGCCATTTTGTGAAAATTGAATATTTTTTAAAATCCTTCAATTAAAGACTAGTTTATACTTATATTTGACTAAATCCATCCGCATTTTTTTTTTTCAGATGATCCACTTCGCCGCAATGTTGGTCACCGCAAACCGTGTATATAAAAACATTATTTCATTGACGGCCATTTACCACTAAACAATGTAATATTTTTCAATAAAAAAATTACTGAAAGTTCTTCAAGATGTGTTCTTTAAGACGGTATATTGATCGATTAAAAAAGCTTTGTAGTTTTCTTTAAAAAAATTCATGAAAAAGGCCTTTTTTGCGCTACAAGTGGGGGTAACGCCTTAAGACTGGCTGTAGAAGACTGGTTTAGGTCAATTCTAGTTGGACGAGATAAAACTTACAATATAAAGGTAATTTAACTTGTAAATTCAGTTAATGTTGTATACCTATGATTAATGTATATAAAGGTGTTGTAAACTCGAGTAAATTTTTATTTATATTTATCTAATTTCTGCAATAAAAAAAATCCCGAAATGGGGGCAAGATGATCCGTGGATGATCCGTGGATCATCTCGTCAATACCCTAGGGAGGATCTTGAACACCGGGATGACCAAGATGGCCCTTATGTAAGGTTAAAAAAAAACATATTTTTATTAAAACCCTAGTGAATTGAATATTTCGAATATGCCAATTGTAAGATGGATAACTATGCCAGCCGTAAACGCTTTCAGATCGTAATTATGCTCACTATCTTTGAAATTACGAGCATTCTCCCTTGAGGAATCGTCTCGTACACCTCTCCCCTACGTTTGCAAAGTTGGTGAGCGAAATATTTAAAAAATTACTGCATCGATTCTGAAATTTCTGAATTTTTTAGGGCTTTTTCTGGTCGTAAAAATATAGTATTTGATCGAAGGATTTTTTCCGACTCTCACTTTGAACACGCGCAATTTTTAAAAATTTGATATCTCCGAAATTCCTGCGATTAATCATAGAATAAACTAATGTAGGGGAAGACTAACGTTTTAAAACTTACCGCGGTTTCGCGACGCGGGCACATTGCCCCCAGCTCGAGTGGCAAAAATAACAGAATTCCACGGGTTTTGAAAATAAAAAGCAAAGTATGTACATCGTGTTTGGTCTATTTGTGAGTTAAATGGATCAACACTAAAATGTGACTAGTATTTTATGTCTATTTCACTTTGTTTTATTCATATTTGCTTGAATGTATTCCAATCATTTGTTGGTCAGGTTTGATGAAAACGTCAAGTGGCGCAAAAGGGCAAAGCGGGCAGGGCAAAGCGAGCACGTGCCCGCTTTGCCCAGTATAAAAGATGGCTATGTGAAATGAAGTTGATACTTTATTTTAATAACTTCCCTATTCATTTATCTTTATTGTAGGGAATCGAGCACGTGCCCGCTATGCTCTAATGACAGATGATTATGTGAAATTAAGATGATAATAGAAGATAGAAGATGACTATGTGACTTTAGTTTAATAATTTTCCCATTGATTTATCTATGCAGGAACTGACCAAAGCGCTATTATTTATTGCAACTATGTTTCTTACATGTTTGAAAGTGGTATTCTTACCTTCTTGTAACGATATCCACTATTATTTTCAGATGGTAAATGAACATAAAAGAAAGACACAACAAGCTTTTTGGGACGAGAGCCTAAAGAAGGATTTTAAAGCTAAGGAAAAGCCAAAAAGGTCCAAAAAGAAACAAACTACAGAAAAGGAAAATTACGTGTGCATTATATGCAACGAACCATACAAAGATCCTCCCATCGAAGACTGGATTCAATGCAATGACTGTCAAATGTGGGCTCATGATGCATGCACTGCTTATCCTAGTGTTGGATCATTTTACTATGATAATTGCTAAAAAATAAAGTTGACTGACTGTTAAGAAGACACATTAAGTTTTTGTTCGTTCATGATAATAATAATGATTTGTCTGCAATAAAATATGTGGGTATATTCATAGTTTTTCCCCCTTACGATTCCCTTTTTTCTTCTTATTTATGCCTGATCTCAGGAAAAAATACAGGGTGCTCGCTTTACCTTCGACGTGCCCGCTTTGCCCAGAAGCCGTGCCCGCTTTAGGCTACCCCCTGGGCAAAGCGGGCATTTCATAAAGTTTTGAAATTGGTTTTATTATTTGCGTTTTTAAGATTGACCGAAAATGTGTGAATGTAATTTTTTTAACTTCCATCTGTACGGTTCTTCCCCCTTGATACATACCCCATATTCTAGTTTATATCACCGTGTGAATGTAATATTAAACTACGATAAATGTTGCACCCGATAGCAAAAAAATTGTTTGAATATGACATTTTATAACTGCTTTTTTTATTTCCCTTAGAGTGCTCACTCTGGGCCCCTCTCCCCTACTAACGAAATCTTTGATTTTTTTATATTGGATAACCTAGTTCAGAGGAGCATTTCTCACCGTCATAGACGTTTTCGAGAGTCGCTTCCCGGACGTCGACTGTAAATCGATGATAATTAAATATTTTTACACAAAAAAATTACAAAGTGTTCTTCAGACGATACATTTTCAGATACTGAATTTTCGTATAAATTTATTTTTAAAAATCCCAAAAATGAGCTGTTCTTGACTGTTGCAACTGGTTACCCGTTAATTTCGTGTATAAATCGACATGTTATTTAGGCCTCAACCTTGTGCCCGGTTAACACGAAATTGCTTCGTGAATTTTCAGTTTTCGAAAGGACCTCGATGCTGAACAATCTCGCTGTAGATTAAGCTCCATTAGTTCATCCTCCAATCTCTCTTCCTTTTCGAATGGTGATTGGAGAGTTGCGAGGTGTAAGCAGTAATCATTTTTCAAGTTTAATCGAACGTGCACTCCACCGGTAGCAGGCAATTGCAAATTACCCACATGCCTGGAAGCAAACACATGTTGCATCAAAACCCTCGTTACCGTCGAGTCATTAGCGTTGCATTAAACAAAAAATCATATTAATGAAAGCAACACTCATCGGACTGGTACGTACGGGGCAGAGGCTAAATCCAATTGCTTTCTATATCCTTCCGATGATCCTGCACGTCCTATCTTTCCGATCCCACCTCGAGAGGGGTTCGCAGGCACGGCTCGTCCAATTAATTCAATGAGCGAATCATCGAAGCGTCACCGTTGGCTCGTACCTCTGCTGGCCTCTGATCGCACCGCAACGCTCGTGCCCCCCCCCCTCCCCCCACGTACCGCCACATAAATATCATACACGAAAAGTTTTAATGATGAGCAATCGCGCCCACCCCGCGCCAGATGACTCTCGATGCTTATCTACCCTCTTGCCACCAGCAGACCCGCCTGGTGCACCCTCGACCCTCGCCCGACCCGCCACTTGCGAGCACTTCGTTGCGAGTCCTCGCCGAGCCTCCGCACGCGTCGACGTTACGCATCCCACATACATATGCATGTGCACGCACGGGCGGCGTGCGTTTAACGACACATGTGACGTTTGCCGGTTGCTCGTCGTTGCGTCAACAGTTAAGGGGTATGCATAAACTTGGAATTTCGAAAAATCGATTTTCGGTTTATTTTATTTTCTTATTGCGCAGAGTCTTAACTTTGATTTGGTTGAAAGATTTTGTAAAAATTCCAAAAATTGACCGAGTTATGACGATTTTAGTAGAGCAGGTCGGAACGTCCTGTTGCGTTACGGCTCTAGCGCTGCGCGGTGCATTGTATTGTTTCTAAGAGCATTGATGTGACTGTCCAACCAGGCTGTTTGATTGTTATACGGTGCAGGAATCGCAGATTTGAGGTACGAAAAATAATTGTGATTTTATCTCAAGCAAGTAGTCCATACACCAAGGCACTTTCTTACAGTTAAATTTTTCAAATAACAATTGAGACGAAAGAGTGCATTTCATAGATAGAAATTTTCAATAAAAGATGTTTAATTTTTTTACTAGCTCTATTAGTAATGAAGATATAAGCGACGAAAATTAGTCGCATCACCTGTCACTCATCGTTTCGTCCCTTTCACTCATCGTTCCGTCTTTCTCATGAAAAGGTTCCTTGTTCATATCGCCATTACTAATGGAGCTAGCAAAAAAAATGAGAGACATTTTTTCCTGTCAATTAAAAAAGAAACATCTTTTATTTCAAACTTTTTTTTTAAATGCACTTTTTCGCCATAATCAAAATAATAACAATTAAATTGTTTTTAATGAAACAAAAACGATTCTAGAATAAAATAAATGTCCTATTCGTATTGCCCGTGCGCGAAACCATAAAGAGCCATCGAAGATATTGAGCAGACCTAAACATTTATACGAAAAATGTATACGGAAAAAGTCGATTTAGTATGTTGTCTTCACTTGCGTTTATCTCGAAAGTATACTTTGCAATTTGGCGTACATCATACCTCAATATCTACGCGTCCGATTTACTTCAAATTTGGACTGAACATATTTTATAACGTATTCAATCGACAGGCCGGATGATTTATTCACATGTTCCTCCGTTTGTTAATAACGACCGTTTAACGTCGTCATTTTTCGTCGAAAATCGATTTTTTTTCAAAACAGTGCACTTTATGCATATTTTAAAATTTCGAAAACATATCCGGTGGGTTTGTAGCTTCACCACTGTACTAAAAGTGTACGTTTCCATTTTTTACTTCAGATGAATCTACTTACCGGAACCATGTACGTGACCGAGCCGCGCGGAGGCTACAGTCTTGAGATTAAATGACAATAATTACGGTGTTTATATATATTTTGCAATAAAAGAAAATGTGACATGTCAAAACTATGTACTATATGTGTGCGAAAGATAGACCTTATTATCCCAATACCTGAGACGAAAAAGAATATTGAAAATCGATCTGCTTTTTTAACTTCAAGGTTAGGCATACCCCTTAAGGGATCATCACAGTGTAACGGGTCGAAAAACAGCTGATTTTCGCGATTTTTTTCGTCGATGGTTAAAATGCGCTCATCATTCGGATTTTTTTATGTCACATTAAAGCACTCATGAAGAACAGATATTTAATTTTTTTATATTTCTCTAACGGTGAAAAATGTCTTCGAAAAAAGGAGTCGTCACGGTGTACACGGTTGTGGTCGTAAATATTATCTGAAACAAAATTTGTCAAGAGCTTTTTAAGGGATCATCCCACTTTATCAACATAAAAATTTTTTTTTATGAATTTCAAAAATAAACCACTTCAAAAATATTGTGTAGAAATTTCTTAAAGATCGGAGCGGTCTAACAAGGAAAGGTTGCGAGGTCAGTCTCTCTGATTTCGCTGAAATTTGACATGCTTGTAGAATGGGTGAAAATTGGCGACACGTATTTTTTTATATCTGTAGAACCCGATTTTTAAGGGTTGAAACGCACCCTCGAAAATAGGGGTGTTTTTCGTTTTACGTCGATAACGTATTAACGGTATGAGATATGAAAAAAATCAAATTGCAACAATGTTTATTACACAAAATACGTGTCGTCTATTTTTACCTATTCTACAAGCATGTCAAATTTCATCGAATTTGGAGAGATCGACCTCGCAACCTATCCCTGTAAATATTATTTTACGAGTTTATTTGAGCGCGTTCTCCGGCGTGCTCTTACTCGAGCGCGAACTTTAAACGCGTTTTTCTCGAAACCACTTTTTTTCTTGCTTCGTTGATTTTTTCTCCGAAACTACTGAACCGATCCCTACATATTTGGCTACTGCTGGAACGAGAATTGTTTGAAAATTTTGATTTTAAGTACTTTTTTAAACGAAATATCACCCAAAAAGTCTCATTTTCTAAGACTTTTTTAACAGCCGCCATTTTGTTATTTTTGTTTCAAATTAATAATTCAAATTCGGACAGTAGCCACAACCATACTGAGCTCAAATCTTTTTGGTTTCTGTGTTTCAAATAAATCCACTCAGAAACAAAATCAACGAAGCTGACATCGCTTTTTCAAGGGGCTATGCGGATGCTGCTGCCAGGGATAGATAAATGATGAAATTTTTTTTTAACTCATTCATTTCTAAAGTTATTTTATCAAGCCGAAAAAGATTTACATGAATATCTTTAATAGGAATCATATAAAAAATTCCCCAAAATACCTAATTTTTCAGCCGTTTAAAGGGGGATGATCCCAAAGTATTAAAGCAGCTATATTGCTATAGAGTTTTTTTTTAAATCCAGCCAGGTCCATTTTTATAACCGTCTATGCTATCGGATAATGCAAAAAAGATAGATTTTTAGCAAATTTCACACTGTGACGATCCCTTAACGGGACGTTAAGGGGTGAAAAAAGGGGGGAAAAAACGGGACTACTGAGAGACGTGAAAAATGCATGAACTTCGGGAATATTTTTAAATATAAAATAAATACTTTTGGAAATGGGTTTCAACGTATTTTGTTGTTCTATTAATGGAGAGTACATTCCAATTATGTTTATAAAAAAATCCAAAATGGCGACTCCAGCTCCCGTCAAATAAAGCCATGCACGGCGTGTTTTGGTCTGCGCGGGGCGCTCCACAGCCTTGTCAGTTTATTTGAAACAAAAACAGGTTAAACATTATTAAACTAGACTAAATTTGAGGAACCTTCTCCTTTTTATTTTCTGAAAAAAACTCTGGATAATTAAATAGCAGCCGTTAATAAAACCCATTTTTTTGCCAGTTTTTTTTGCTTCGACGGACGATAAAAATTTGGAAATCAATTTTTGACAAAAATCGCTTTCTGATGGCCCCGCGAATTGAATATTCTTTAAATTGCCCATGGATTTATGTGAATCGGTTCATCCGTTGGAGTTGTAGAGCGCCCCGCGCGCCGAAAAATGGTGTTTCCAGAAAAACGCATTTAAATGTTAGCGTTGTACAACATCGTATTTGATGTTTGTTTTTGACAACCCAAACAAACAAACCCACGTGTTCTGAACACTGAGGATGCAAAATATGTTTTTAAAAAATCGAATTTCCCATCGTCATGAACGGTAACCTGTCCTTAAGGGTGTATGGAAGTCTCACAGAAACGCTAGCCTGGTGATACAAACCGGAGGCATTGTTGTTCCGATTGCTGCAAGCCTGTATGCAACATTTGGGAGCGATCCAACTAGGCCGTCGCTAAGAATTGACGATTTTCAATGATTTTTTCTAATGAGAGTATTGGGATTCGGAGGTCGGGAATTTACAGGAAATTGATACGTAGTCTTGCCAACATTAATTTTTTTAGCGGGAAATATTGATAAACATTCAAGTTATTGATATTTAAACAAAATTGCTGGCGTTGCTGCGTGGCAGATCGGTGTAGCCAATTCTGACAACTAGGCTGATCTGGAATGAAAAAAAACAAAATGTGCCTTAGGTGTAATTATAGAAACTTTATACGACCGGACACTTCCTTGAAATTTTGAATATTGCGAAAATGGCAAGCTGTGAAAGAAAGTTCGATTTTCGACCAAAAAACAACTTTAATAATTAGTTATTAACGAATATATAAATATGTTTAAAAAATCGTCCGGCTATGCCATAAAAGATGTTAGGAACTCTGTCCGAATTTGAAGTGAATCGGAGGAATAGATTTTGAGATAATACTTACACCGTTTCGTGAAACATAGTTTCAAGACAAACGCAAAAGAAAAAAGGGTACCCTTCACAAAAATCGTCACAACTCGATCAATTTATTGAAGTTTCATAAAATATTTATTGCAAACTCAAGTTAAGACCCTAGGCTATAAAACCAGGCATTCAAAACATCGTATTTTTGTTTGGGTTTTACTTTTGGCACACTTTTACTCTTGGTTATAATAAGAAAAGTCATAATGCAAAAATCGTATGGAGTGTCCTAGATTTTTCCGTTTCTAAAAAATCGTCGTAACTCAATCAATTATTTAAATTTCCACAAAATCTTCATTGAAAATGAAAATTAAAACCCTAGGTTATAAAACAACGCAATAAAAAAATCGTATTTTTGAACTACCAAGCTCACACACACCGCTTAATTTGCAGTAATAACAAAAGGCATAATTCAAAAATGGGATGGAGTGCGCTAAATTTTATCCATCGGTGATTCACTAACAAAAGTGACGTTTTGGACAATTTCACCATCATTCGCCACGTATCTCCAACCTAATTAATTGCAACGTCCCCGGAACTCTGCTGATCTGTCAAATTCAAAAAAGTTCCTTGTGAAACAAAAACCCCCAGTCGTTTTTCTTTTAAACCAGCAAAAAAAGTGTTCCAAAGCTTGTTCGATATCCTAGACATCTCATCGATGTTTATCAAGCTGTGATCGTGAATGACGAAGCCACGGCGCGCAGGGTGTGATCCGGAGATCACACCCGACAGGTACCGCCTTGATCTTTTCTCGTTTATGGCGTCTCTCTCACTTTGCGATCGGAGTCTATCTCGTATTCTGTGTATAATAAGGCACGGTCGGCAACACACCGTGGGCGTTTCGACGACAATATGTTCCGAGCCTCTCTCTCTCTCTCTCTCTGCCCTACGCTGGAACAGAAACATGGATATTGATGGCAGAACGAAAGGAAGGCAACGACGAACAATCACGGTACACGTAAGAACATCTACAGCTATACATACTGTCGTGTACTTCGAATTCGTACACATCAAGTACGCGCACACGCATGATATATAAAGAGCGGCGAAAAAGAGATCACGAAAGGATTTCTCGCACAGTCTCTCACGGAAAACACCCTGGACCGTGCATAAACTCCTCAGTGGTGTTCTAAGGTAGAACTTGGCCCTCAAATGGGAATCCACGATCCCGCATGACGCATCGATCCATCACCATTTTTCGACCGGAAGCTCTCGCACGATATTTCCCTTTATCCAATTTTCTTCAGTTTGATTTCCCATCCGTCGAACTTCTCTTTCCATATTTCATTCCGAGCCCCGTACTTCTCAGCCCGCGTGTTTTCCAAAATGCCACTACTGATCAAAACGCTGAATCAAGTCGCGAGAAAAAAAAACAGAAAAATAGATTCTCTTCACATACCAATGGCGAGGGACGAGAGATTTCTCTGACAATGAGGTAACATTTCAATTGCCATTTGCCAAAAACTACCACATGTGTTTAGGCAAGAAGGAAAAAAAACAACCTGGGCAAACTCCCCAATGAGTATGTAAATGATAAAGTGCAATGAGCAAAAAAGTCAAGAATACATCAAAAAGAATCATGGAGCCGGTTCCCGTTGTTTTTTTTTCGAAAAATAGCTCGAGCATCTTTTGTCCTTTTTCGAAAAAAGTAGCAGAATGTAGCAGTACTTTTTGCCGAAATGGGGCAAAAGTTTCAGGGCGTCGATTTTTGCGAATCAGCACTGGGGCAAAGGTGAATGAAAGGTAACTCGAATCTACCGAAATGTCGATAAACACAAAACAGGGGAACTTTCGTAATGAGGTATATTTTATGCACATGCTCGGCGGATTGTTCGAAGATTTTGTGTAGACTTTGCTACAGAATGGAGATGTAGGAGAGGGAAAGATAGAGAGAGAGAGAGAGAGAGTGAGAGAGAGATGTAAATGAATGAAACGAGACGAGGACTGCCACACATGGTAAATGCAGTTCAAGAGAGCGCTCTATTCCTTGGATACTCCTGAACTAGTACATATCTAGGTATATACATATACACGTACTATGGATACTTCATGGAGATAGCTTATGTATGGTTAAGAATATCGCGAAGGCGTGTAGTACGCGGTTGTCGAGTGCCCACGCTCGTTTATATACGCCATCTCGTCGGGCGATTCCCCAACAACTTGTACGCGTATTGCTCACAATCCCCGGATACGTGTGTATAAAGAAAATTGCCTTACCCCGATTTATGGATGGATTCCTTCACCAAGGCGAAGGCGCAATAAGGTAAAGTGCAAAGAGAGAGACGGAGAGAGCGAGACCGAAGATCCAATGTTGGCGTACATTACGAACGTTATATCTTATTCCCGTTCGTGGATAATTAGGTAAGTCGGCGTAATATATCATAATTAAGATGTGATTCATTATATTGCGAGTATTGTCAAACAAATTTGTACCTAGGGTAAGATATTATGGAACGTTTTAGCTCCGCTAAATGTCAAAGTGTAAAGGTGTTGGATGGCTGAAGATTGAACGAGTCATGTTTCGCGTGGTATGTTGTGGAGTGATATTACAGCCACGGGAATTTTTTCTGCCACTTGAGCACGTCATTTGGATAATCTTTGTGTCATTTTGGATCAAACCGCAAGCACCTAAGGTCACATTGGAAGTGAAGATTGTTTGGGTATCTTGAGAATCAACGGGGCATCTGCAAGACACTAAAAGAGCTTCCACACGCTACATTTATAGGACCACGTGATTTGGGTCAATATTGTGTCATTTTGGATCAAACCGCAAGCACCGAAAGTCATGTTGCAAGTGAAGATCGTTGCGTACATCGAGCTTTTCGAGATGTCTAAAAGACGCTAAAGGCTCTTTCACATGCTACATTTATAGGATCATATATCGTTTGGATCAACATTGTGTCATTTTGGATCAAACAGCAAGCACTGAACGTCATATTCAAGGTGAAAATGGTTTGGGTATCTTGGCAATCATCAGGGTGTCTGCAAGACACTAAAAGAGCTTCCACATGCCACATTTATAGGACCACGTCATTCGGATCAACATTGTGTCATTTTGAATCCAACCGCAAGCACCGAACGTCATATTGGAGGTGAAAATTGTTGGGTACCTCAGGCTTCATCAGGGTTTCTGAACATCATCAAAAGCGCTTCCACATTTATAGGAACATGTCATTTGGATGAAGATTGTGTCATTTTGGATCAACCCGCAAGCTCCGGATGTCATATTGGAAGTGAAGATCGTTGGGTACCTCGAGCTTTATCAATGTATCTGAAAGACACTAAAACCGCTTCCACATGCCGCATTTATAGGATCACGTCATTTTGATCAACTCGGTGTCATTTTTTATCAAACGGCAAGCACCGAATGCCATATTGGGAGTGAAGATCATTTGCGTACTTCCAGCTACATCAGGGTGTCTGAAAATCACCAAAAGCGCTTTCACATTCCATATTTATAGAACCACATCATTTGGATCAACATTGTGTCATTTCGAATTAAACCGCAAGCACTGAACGACACATTGGAAGTGAAGGTCATTTGGGTATCTCGACTTTCATCAGGGTTTCTGAAATTCACCAAAAGCGCTTTCACATGCCAGATTTATAGGGCCATGTCATTTGGATGAACTTTGTGTCAACTTTTATGAAACCGCAAGATCCGGACGTCACGTTGGAAGTGAATATCATTTGGGTATTTCAAGGTCCATCAGTGTGTAAAACACTAAAAACGCTTCCACATGCAACATTTATAGGACCACTTCATTTGGATCAACTTTGTATCATTTTGGATCAAACTACAAGCTCCGAATGTCAGGTTGGAAGTGAATATCATTTGGGTGTCCCGAGCTTCATCAGCGTGTCTCTAAGTCACCAAAAGCGCTTCCGAATGCCACATTTATAGGACCACCAGTGTCATTTTAAAATCCCTGATCGTCATTTTTCCCTGAGCCAATGTGTCACCTACAGCTTTCATTTGAGTTTTCCATGAACGCTGATTAAGATTAACGTCGCCAGGGTCTAGAGGCTAAGTCGCAAATACACGATGGCGGAGGGGCCCTGGCGTGGTTGTCTCGTAAACGTTCTAATCTGTTCATGGAGTTCCAAGCAGGACGAATCTTCTGGGATATAGATGTGTGCCGTGTGCCGGGGTGCAAGTATAGGTGAAATAACGTGAAAGAAGCGGTGCCGCGTTCGTGCTGCTCGATCCACAAATTATTCTTCGTGTAGTCGGGCGTGTAGAACGAGTAGAGGATCGCCTATCCTGAGCTGACTCGTTGGCCATGCTATACGGTGGATCTGTGGTGGCCACCAACTCGGGTCTCCTCGCGGTTCTGAGAATCCTTGCAGAGTGGTGCACCGAGGAGGAGACGAAGAAGAAGAAGAAGAAGAGTGCACCAGCGAGGTGGTGGTGAGGACACAGAAGCGGTATCTCCGGCCTCTTTTCCCAACGTCCCTCCTTGGTGCACGTCCTCGTACGAGACCAAAGGACACCACGTTTGCCACGATTCGAACAAAGAGCGAGAAGGATGTGGGCAGAGTAACCAGAGAGGCGAAATCAGCAATGGACATGCTCAGGAGTGAGATGGTACATCCAGTTGGATTTACGCTGAGAAGGTACCAAAGAGAGAGGGAGAAAGAGAAGATGCCATGGTAAATACCCCCGTTGGTCCCTTGTAGGTTTCAACGCGCCGGGGTCGCGCCAAGCCCCAGTTAAGGTGCTCTCGTTTGTTCCTCGTTTCCAAGTTGCACATATGCCGTGTGTACACTCAACACCACGCCGTTGGTCTCCTATGGAACCTCCTGGCCAAAGGCGAATGAGAGACGGAATACGACTGAGTGGTGTGAGCAGCAGGAGCGAGGACGCCCCGCAGGAGCGAGAAAGAAACGACGAGGCACTTCCCGAGCATCGAGAGAGCTACGGAGCTCTCCTATCTACGATCGTTCCGTCCACCTGTGTTCTTCATATTGTCAGCCGCTGAACGGAACAAAGACAACCAGTCGCGCAGCCGAATGAGAAAGAGGAAGAATGGAGACTGGAAGAGGCTGAGTGAGCTCTGCCCGTGCCCGGGAATCTCGTGAGAATTAACGATTCCGACCTCGAGGAGCATGGAGAAGAGCTTGCTCGACGAGAGGAAAAGACAGATAGGCAAGAGCGATGAAAAAGTGAGACGTGAGACCGCAAGTTGGAGCCCAGGAGAAATACCCCCAACTTGGTCCTTTTTGCCATGTGGTGTTGTCGTTTCTCGTTCATAGCGTTTGATGTACCATTTACCTCTGGGTGAGCGAAATGCTGCCAATTTTACAGATCGGACGGAACATTTTGTCCACGGTTTGAATGTTGCCCGAAGGTGGCAATGGCTGAACTTGGCAATCTGTGGCTGCCAGCTTCGTCCACTTCCGATGGCGTTTATTCTCTGTCATTCCGCGCTGGATCAAAATTCTCTTTAGGATTTCTCTACCAATCAAAGGTAGAACATCTCGACTCATATAGTTGCCAGGCAGCGACGTGCAGAAGGAAGAATGACCAGCAGCACACGGAATGGCAATAGATGTCTCATTGGACACCATCCTGTCCAGGTCGAACCTCAAGTAGTTATTTAACATAGCAACGACGTATTTGCATTTGAATGCAAAGACTACTGGGGATGCCTTTCGACAGAGAAGATCCGTAAACAGCACTGATACATTAGGATAAGGCACCTGGAAGCTTGGAAAATCGACAAGTTCGGGTCCAATGTCAAGCAGCTATTGAATGTAGAAGAGACGCACTTGGCATCTGGGTGCCAAGGCCACTGCGGATGTTCCTCGACACCCGATGATTCATGATTGGATCTCTGACGAACCTTGCCGATTGCTTAACCTTCGCAAGCAAATACCCAAGTCTGCAGCACGCGTTTGACTTGGCAAAAGAGTATCAAGACCTACCAGGCCTCCGGCGTCGTACTCGCGTGGCCTCTCGTATTCTTCGTCCAAGCATGAATGGGTCATTTTGACTTGATGGGTCAACCACGCAAATGTGTAACAGTAGACGGATGACCGGCTAGCCCCCTTGATATCTAGCTTGGGGTATCTCGAGCGAAATTCTTGGCAAAACGCGACAACGACAAAATGTCCCGATAGAGAGCCCCGTCTCCCACGAGTTAAAAGGCTTCCAGAATATCTGAGGTCATCGAATGAAGGAGCCTTCGGTGTTGTTTTCCCTAGCAACCACGTACCGTTTCAACGGTTCCACGTGCTGCGCTGGAGGACGTTTGCAACAGAAAAGAAAAGGACTTCTCGTGTCGCCAACTTTTCCATTCCGCAATTTTCTCATGATAGCTGCGCGGGAGGGTTAAACCGGAGTGAATCACCTGCCTTGGTGGCTCGAAATAACGAGGCCCCGTGGCTTGTCTTGATCGATTTTTCGTAACTCCTCCATACGGTACTCGTTCGAGCATTCGTTTCCACATGAGATTTCGTATCCCCGAAGAAACGAGCGCACCCAATGGTCCCCCGCGACGCACACACACACACACACACACACACTACACACATGCATACACACCTACGAACATTCATACGGATGGGAGCCCGTTAAATCCCACTCTGTGAGGACTCTGCGGGTTGGGTGAGATATCATCGGCGAATGCAAAACAGAAGGTATAAGGAGTACAGTCGTCTTAGCTCCGTTGTCCTCTTGGTCCTTCTTGGTCGATGTGGGAAGAAGAGGCGACAGTGCGCGAGAGACGGAACAACGTAGCCGATGCAAAGAACCGAGCGGTGCAACAGAATGTTACGTTGGTTACGTCGAGAGGTTCGAGGATATCGACGGACCTCTCGCCGCGGGTTTCCCGCTCCGGAGACTCTCTCGTCGTATTATCATGTACTATATTACATTTATAGTCCACGGTAATACTCGTCGTAAGCCTGAATACGTAGCCACCCCGCGGGGCTCACCTCTATCGAAGTCGCTTCGTGTGCTTCCGATCGATTGGAGATAGCCCTCGCGTACAGTGACTTCTGTTGCGCTTCTGGGGCAGGAAGCAGCGCAGTTCGATTTACGATGGTACCAAAGAGATCTGGTCAGCGAATCACGTGGGCTATGGTGGCGTATTACTACGATCCCGCTTGATTCGATTGTTCGAACAATTGGCCCAGATAAGACGGCTTTTGATGCTAACCCAATGGGGTGTACGGACAAGTATCGATGACGACCGTCTGCCATGTGGACGAGTCAATTTTACGATGAACCTTCCATCAGCTGCGGGGATTCTACATTTGGATGCAGCTCTGAGTGGAATTGATCATTTGATTCTCTTCACAGGTTCATTTAGGTTCGTTTAATCATTTGATTTCTTTGACAAGTTCATTTAGGTTTGTTTAATTATTTGATTCTTTTGACAAGTTCATTTAGGTTCGTTTGATCATTTTGTTCTTTTGGCGAGTTCGTTTGGGTTTGTTTGATCATTCGATTTTTTTACAAGTTTTTTTGGGTTTTGCTAGATCATTTGATTCTTCTGGCAAGTTCATTTAGGTTTGATTGGTCAATTGATGCTTTTACCAAATTCGATTCGGTTTAATTGATCATTTGATTGTTTTGACAAGTCATTGGCTTCGTCTTTTCATTACGAAGAACGGATCTTGAAGGCCTCAAGCCCTGAAGACGACGCCAAAGCGATGCCAATTTTTCCGAGCCGTCCTCGCGGAATAATAAGAGCTGTGATGCGATTTTGCGCCACCTGCGAACCGCTATTTTTGCATGGCTAACGTGGGTGTTGAACAGCGAAAAAACGCGTCCCTCTTTGTTACTTGGGAGTCACCGGGGCCCCAAGATTTTATACCGCTGTACGATATATCGCTAAGGCATACAACAAGCACGTACAATGATACATGAAGCTTGAAGCTTGTGTGCTGTATGGGCTCCCCGTAGGCGGTTGCGGGCAGGTCGTCCATGCGAGTGTGGAGGACCGCGAGAGCTGTAACTGGCCGCGCGAGCGCGGATGTTTTATCGTCCTCCGAATAATAATGCAAACGCCCGCTCGCGCTTCCAGGAGACTCGCCAGTCTGTCGAGAGAGGCACACCCCGACTGAATAAAAGCTTCGAGGACTCCGGCTACGTGGAGTAGAGTCGGGGATACATATAGGCTCAAGTACAAGTTGTACTAATAACGCTCTCCGGAGTGTTTAAATTGTGCGCCCCATTTACCGATCATGTCCCACTTTTTCATCACGTCAGAGTCCATCAGGTTTTACGACGGCTTAGGTGGTGTAGCCTCGACGCCGAATATTTGTGGTTTCATTGGATTTGGTGCAACGTCGCTAGATGATCAACTTGAATTATTTCATTTTCCCTAGGAAAAAACTCTATAGTGCTCTCACTATTCACATTGCGTCACTGACGATCCAAATGGCCATGATTCGAAAATGCGATTGGTCATTTGTGACTATTTTGATAAGGGTGAATTGCTTGGTTTTGTTTGATAATTGGTTATCATTTTGACAAGGTGATTTGGGTTTTTCTGAGAATGTATTATTGTTTTACAAGTTCGTTTGGATTTGCTCGATCATTTGTTTATTTTGACAAGTTCAAGTGGGTTTGTTGGAGCCTTTGATTCCTTGGACAAGTTCATTTGGGTTTGTTTGGTGATTTGATTATTTTAAGAAGTCGTTTGGGTTCGTTTGATCGTTTGATTCTTTTGACAATTTCCTTTGGGTTTGTTTGCTCATTTCATTCCTTTGACAAGTTCGTTTGAGTTTGATCATTTGATTTTTTTGACAATTTCGTATGAGTTTGTTTGTTCATTTAATTCTTTTGACAAGTTCGTTTAGATTCGTTTGATTAATTGATCCTTTTGACATGTTCATTTGGGTTTGCTTAATCATTCAAATCCTTTGACAAGTTCATCTGGGCATGATTGGCTTTGTTTAATTACTTGTAACTGTTTTAACAAGTTATGCAACCCGTGATTTCTTTTAACTACATAACATTCTCAATCTTTCGACAATTTTATTTGGGTGTGTTTGATGATTTGATTCCTTTAACAAGTTCGTTTGGGTTCGTTTAATGATTTGATTCTTTTGATAAGTTCATTTTAGTTTGTTTGATCATTTGATTCCTTTGACAAGTTCATTTGGGTTTGTTTAATTATTCGATTCTTTTGACAAGTTCATCTGGACATGATTGGATTTGTTTGATTACTTGTAATTGTTTTAATAAGTTTGTCGAAAAATCGTTTTAGAATGGACCTGAAAGGAATTTTTAGTCGATCTCTACCGCTGTAAATTAAAGCGGTGCACGTTCATATGCAGCCCGTGATTTCTTTGGGCTACATAACATTCTCAATCTTTACATAGACAGCATAATGCATTATAACGTTTTAAGGTTAGAATTAAGAGATCAAAACGCTCATTTTACCATCGTTGACCCCCCATCGTGAACCCAGTTGACTGCCCAAACCACTACCGATGTCACATCAGCGCGTCATAAGATACAGATATGAATGGGAAATGCTCTAGAATTATGAAAAATCTAACGAAATCCGTTGCCAGAAGGCTTTCAGTAGGTGTTTCCTAATCTAGCTGAAGTCACTTGAATCTGTTATGCCGATGTTGACGGCCTGTTAATTCGTGCGTATAAATACCATTAATGGAGGAGAGTCAGAAAACGAGGTCACCGGAGGATATCCAAACAGTGAGTAAGGGTTTACCCTGATCGATCTTCATCGGATCTATCAGCAAGAAAGGACCTGGATGACGACCGTACAAGTGCGTTACGGCAGCATGACCATTTTGGGGAATACGTCCTGAATTTTTATCAGCTATTTTACCGTCTACAGCCCTGCCATAAACTCTTAGAACCTTTTGGCACTTCGCGCTAGGCATTCAATGATCTTCATACAACTGTAACAATAAACCGTTTTAAAAAATGGCAAGCAAATTATGACACGGTCTTTCGTTTTCATTCCTCTTTTTTTGCGCACGCACGTGCTAGGACGATTCATCGCGTCCTCTCCTTCTTTGTCTTTTTATTCCTCTTTGTTTTGTCATCGAGTTCTGCACCAGCTCTCTCGCTATAGGTTCATTGAGCGTGCAATCGCCTTTATCCTCATTCTCCAACGATATCACTCCATCATTCCCTCTCTTCTCTCTCTCTCTCTCTCTCTCTCTCTCTCTCTCTCTCTCTCTCTGTCTCTCCCTCTCTCTCTCTCTCTCTGTCTCCCTTTGCCTTCGCGCTTTTATTCTCCTTGCTCTTTGATACGATTCTTTTTCTTTTTTTTTGTTGCAGTCGAGGCGCGACGACGACGAGTCGCTCGTGCCGTGCTGGCCATGACGGCACTCCTATGTGTTTTATATACGAAGGATGTCCGCTTGCTTGGACGGCTCCGCGCCTCTTCTTCCTCCCTTCTTCATCGTCTTCTGAGGGACCGAAGCTACAAGCGCTTTATATATAGTTAGACTATCAACAATGACAGTCAGACGACCTCTCTCTCTCTCTCTCTCTCTCTCTCTCTCTCTTTCTTTCCCTCTCTCTGGCTCTTGCTGCTCTGCCGCTGAGTGCACCTCACTAAATATTCAGCGACCTCCTCGAGCGCGATAAATGTTGCCGATCGTGTATTATTTTATGTGTATATATATATATATATATATATATATATATATATATATATATATATATATATATATATATATATATACACACACACACGAGGTCACGCGCCGTTGTCCTTTTCCTCTTCCTCGCTCGCCCCTCGATCTTCAGTGGACGACCAAACTCCGTGACGATTAAATTCGAGCACGACTTCCGCTCGGCGAATCGCGAAATCCTTTACTTCTGGTACTCCAAGCTTATATATATATATATATATATATATATATATATATATACATGTGTGTTTGTGTGTGTGTCGTCCGAAACTATTTTTATAAGGGCCCCCGATATCGCAGGTTGACGACTTGTAACGCCGTCAGCCAAGTGTTTCGAGCGGAAATGATGGTTCTTGCGACGAGACGACACAGTTTGATATTAAAGAGAATCTATCGACGTAACGAGGTATGTACCACACCCAGAAAATAAATTAAGACACGAAAGAACGATAAGCATCTAATCCGGTACTCCGTACCGTATTTCCTCATGAGTAATCCTGATACTCGAAACGTTGTTCGAAGGGTGCAGGCTACAGATAAATAAAAAAAATCGAAGCCAATTTTTCGAATTTGTCGTGATAAAAATACTTTGCCATTTACTCTGTTTCTGGTGAGTTCTTAGGCTATGTCACTCTATATAGTGACAATGTAGAAACATGACGCACTATCAGCGATGAGTATGGATGCAGTTTTGGCGTTTAGTTTGGAACACTTTCTATCGTATGGCCTGGTGACTTTTTATATATGTTTATCGATTTGTTAATAACAAATTATCAAAACAAATTTTGTCGAAGAACAAACTTTTTTACACTTTGCTGTTTTCGTAATTTTTTTAATTGAAAAAAGTCTCCG
The DNA here is from genome assembly GCA_944452715.1 of Ophion slaviceki. Classification (NCBI taxonomy): domain Eukaryota; kingdom Metazoa; phylum Arthropoda; class Insecta; order Hymenoptera; family Ichneumonidae; genus Ophion; species Ophion slaviceki. The sequence continues at coordinate 5,822,105 of OX101795.1, read as the reverse complement.
GTCATACGAAAGTTTGATTCTGGTACTAAAAGTACATTTTTAATTTTTTATTTTGGATCGTCCGAGTTGCCAGATCAAGCTACACCGATTGGCCATGCAGCAACGACGGCTCAAATAACCAAAACGTCATTCTTTATCAATATTTTTCAATAAAAATAAAACGCGAACTCGGCAAAAATGTGTATTGTGTGTGAGATCGTGCCCTCGTTATCTCAGTACTCTCGTCAGAAAAAAATATTGAAAATCGACCGGTTTTTTGGACCCTGAAACTAGCCTAGTTGTGAAGCTCGAAAAATCACTGTTTTCGAAACCAATATATTTTGACAGTATATCACTGTATAAATGTGCCCTGAAATTTTCTAGGTTATCGGATCAAAATTGACAGATTTATGGGACGTTATGTTGGTGCCCGTCGGAACGCCCGGTGCGTCGTACGAAACGTTAAACTTTTTTTTTCGAACGTACGTTTTCAAAGTTGGTTAGTAAAATATCTCAAAACCTTATGTATCGACCTTCCTTAAATTTTTTGGGATTTTTCTAGATGTAAAAATCTTGTATTTGACCGAATGATTTTTTTCCGATGTATATTTTCGACCTGATAGACAAAAAAGTACCCATTTTTACGTAATAATCGAAGCACATTTTGAACATGTGCTATTTTTTTTACATTTGATATTCCGGTAATTTCTGTGATTAATCATAGGATAAATTAGTATATGAGCGAAATCTGTTTGATTTTTTGGTATTAGATAATCTGGTTCTGAAGGGCATTGCTCACCGCAAAAGACGTTTTCGAGACCTGCTTCCCGGACATCAGCTGTTATTCGATTGTAATTAAATATTTTACACAAAAAATTACAGTGTCCTTCAGATGATACTTTTTCAAATACCAATTTTTTTAATAAATTAATTATCACGATTGTCTAAAAAAAATCTAAAAAATGAGCTGTTTTCGATTGTTACAACTAGACATAACTCGTTAAGAGACTCAAACAGGCCGAGATTTACTTCACCTACCTCTGAAAAGAAAAATTCTCACTTTTCTTCGCAATCTTATTCAGCTGTTTCCAGAATACTGCACTTTAAAAAAAAAGCGCCAAAACTCGATAACCGTGGGGCCTTAAACAATTTTTTTGAAAAAAAACATACCCTTAAAAAAATTTAAAAGATGAGTTTTTAGAAACTAGCAATCCATTTTTGTCTTCGTCCATTCTAAAAATCGCAATAAAAAAAACATTTCCCAACGTTTCGCTCGAATCGAAAAAACCTTTCGATCAAGAGTCTCATTTTTTATTTTCATTAAATGCGATTCAAATCCAGCCAACCGCGAATTCCTTCGTGAATGCGTGTCAATAACGTTGATATTTTACTCAGGATCAGGAAGTATGGGGTATTCTTCGGGTCCGGGTCTCGGAGGCCCCAAAAAAAGAAAAACCACCAACAAAACGATAAAGTTCAAGGGAATCGAGGGTCGATCGTACACGAGTGCGCGCTCGGGGTGTGTAAGATATCATTCAGCTGATTTCAGGTCCGATGTTGCTCGTCGACACTGATGAGCGCACACCGCGGGGTGGGTTTTTATTATATTCGATACCGCGGACGCGCGGAGGGACTCTTCTCACTCGTTTTTATCAGACGCACATGGTCCTCGTTCTCTCTCAAAGGGGTCCTGTGATTCGGGGCCCGAGACGATCGTTTTTATCGCGATGTGACACGCCTATAAAGATCTCTTGCTTCCCTCTCCTGCAGATTTGTGTATGGCCGTGTATGTATGCGTGTCAGGTAATTTTTGTGCACCACTCGACGGGTCCAGGACGTTATTCGAGAGAGGTGGTTATCCCGCATCAGCTGAAAGGAGATGATGAGCCTCCTTTTCAGTGACACATACACACACATCCACAGAGAATTCTATGCCGAGCTTCATTTAGTTTATTTACTTTTTTAAAATTTTATCCTCACGTTTACTTTATTTTAATTTTTTTATTTTATTTATCCCTACTTTAACAATATTAAGTTTATTTGTTTTAAGACATTGCATCCTTACGTTGGCGCAAATAGTTAAGTGAATTGCCGGATAAATTCGTTCGTTTGGGTTTGTGTGGGGCTCTACGAATTTTGTTCCCAGGAGTAATTAATTCAAGTCTTCTGTCAGACATTTCGTTTTTTTTTGTAATTCAATGATTGACGATATCATATGTCAAAAAATTGAAGTTGTTGGATAAAATTATACCGGTTTTAAAATATAATTCATATATATATATATATATATATATATAGGACCATTTAACGTGACCACCCCAAATATCTCTGTTGCCTTTAGAGTGACGAAAAAAATATCAGGAGGTAATTTGATTTATTTCGAAGGCTGATACAGTGATGGAAATATGACCTTGACAAATTCATTTTTGTCAAGGTCATAGTTTTTGAGTTCTCAAGGTCACCAATGGTTTTTCAAATGGGAACATGTTTTTTTTTTCATTAAGAAGTTGTAGCTGATATTCAGAAGAATCCAACGACCTATGATAATATGACCTTAAAATGATTTTTCACCAAAATACACGTGTCAAAACGGGAAATCGTGATGGTATTGACAATAAGAATGTCCGAATAAAGTAATTGAATTTATTGTGCAGAAAAATTATTGCAAAAAATGTTCGAAGTGAGGACCATTAACCTCGACACATTGTTGAAGATGTCGGATGAATGATTCTCTTGACTTTCGAATAGTTTTTGGTGTGATAGCGGTGCAGGTTATCCAACGGATAGAACAATGCAAACAGTCGGAGATGTTTCTGACGTTTGTAAATACTGGCATTGTAACGTAGTAAAACTGTAGTAGAGTGAAGAGTGTACCATCTACCAATATTAGAATGAGTAGACAAGTCTATCCATCCATAGTGACATGTAATAACCGTATCGAAAATGGTATTGTGCAGTCAAGAAGAGAAAGTGGAAATGATTCTGATTTATGGTGAGACCGGCAGAAACTCTATGCAAGCGCAGGAACTTTATGCACAACATTATCAGACAAATATCATCCTTCCCGTCGATGTTTCGGTCGAATTATTCGAATTCATTTATTCCGTGAAATGGGAAGTGTCAATCCACTCAAAAGGAAACGACGCAAGACTAAAATAAACGAAGAAGCAGAGATTACCGTTCTGGCTGCAGTAGTTCATGATACGCAATTAAGGATGTATGGCAACTAAGTTATTTACTACTGTTCGAATTGAAACTCACTGATATTGTAAAGGAAAATATCGAGAACTTTTGGAGATTAAAAAAACAAAATTTGCCCACGTGAATGCTGAGATAAACGAATTCAAAGTTGGGTCATTTAACACGGGGAACATAGGACTGTACGTCCACAATTCCCTTTACATTGGCAAAAAAGGTATTTCCGGAGTACTCTTTTGTAAAAAAAACTTTTGTGCGGTATCGCTGTAATATGCATGATACGTTAAAAAAAATCGACATGTGCCCATATATTTTGCGAGATATTGCGAGTTAAATGGGACCGTTTTCGTATTTCCTTAGCTCGTATGTCGTAACCACGACAACGTCAGGGAAAACGTACATCAAATCAGCAACTAAATTTGCAGTTAAAAATTGAAAATTCTTCTTTCTGTACCGCATGTTTTACTTTGAGCTGTGGTAAATCTCCTTTTTAGCTTCAATGAATACTACAAATATTTTATTTAGTCTTTAAATGCGATTTTTGCAAATTGCATAATCAGTTCTGTAACGACTCTGCAGTAGCTGCCATACATCCTTAAGTAGTCGGCAAATTGAAAGCTATTCCGGAATTTCTAAGGCGAGTGTTTAAAAAATATTAAGACGTCATAAATTTCATCCGTACCATATTTCCTTGCATCAAGAACTTCATGGTGCCGATTTTGGAAATAGGGTTCAGTTCTGTGACTGGGCTCTGCGCCAGTTACATGTGAATCCGAATTTTCTTCGACGACGTTTTGTTTACTGACGAATCAACTTTTACTAACCATGGGCAGTTGAATACGCATAACATGCACTATTGGTCAATCGAAAATCTGAAGTGGCTCCGGCAAATTGTGCAGCAGTGCCCTTGGAGTGTTAATGTGTGGTGTGGTATAATTGAGGGCCGGATTATTGGACCATTTTTCACAGACGGCAATTTGAATGGACGGAAATACGTCGCTTGTTTGAAGAACACTTTGGGGGAATGGCTACAAGATGTCCCGTTAGCACAGCGATGCCGAATGTGGTATCAACATGATGGCTGTTCAGCTCATTGGGCAGTTATAGCTCGCGAAGTGTTAAACCGAAAATTTCCCGGACGCTGGATTGGGAGAGGTGCAGTAATCCCTTGGCCTGCTCGTTCGCCGGATTTAACGCCACTTGATTTCTTCCTATGGGGAGGTATAAGGAATCGCGTTTACCATGATGTTCCGACGACGCCGGCGAACATGCGAGAACGAATTACAAGAGCCTGCGCCGCTATCACATCAGAAACTATTCGAAGGTCAAGAGAATCATTCATCCGACGTCTTTAAAAATGTGTCGACGTTAATGGCCATCACTTCGAAGATTTGTTACAATAAATTTTCTGCACAAAAAATTCAATTACATTATTCGGATATTCTTTTTGTCAATACCATCACGATTCCCCGTTTTGACACGTGTAATTTGGTGAAAAATCATTTCAAGATCATGATATCATAGGTCGTTGGACTCGTCTGAATATCAGCTAAAACGTCTTAATAAAAAAAAAACATTTCCCATTTGGAAAACCATCGATGACCTTGAGACCGCAAATGATGATCTATGATCTTGACAAAAATCAATTTTTCGCCACTGTCTCAGCCCTTCGAAATCAATCAAATTACCTCCTGACATTTTTCCGTCACTCTAAAGGCAATGGAGATATTCGGGGTGGTCACGTTAAGGCATTAGGCCACAGCACGATCTTACATACAGGTCTGACAACGGCGGTAGTGGAGGTAGGCACCCTTAGCGGTTTTGTCTTTTATTCCGATTTCTGCCGCTTGGTGCGTGACGGCAAGGGGAAGTAGTGGTGCGACGAAGAGAGAAATAGCTCTTCGGTCCTTTTCCTCCTGAACGCAACGCATGCGCCGTTTGCCCTAACTCAATTTACCACGCTGTCGTGTAAACTGCATAATATACGAAAGCAATCAAAAAAATGTGTTGATTGAAAAAAAGATGACTACTTTCATCTAAAAAAAACTGAAAACTTTTTAAATACATTAATTCATACCAGCACATATTACGACCATTTACATCCTCTTTTCTCCAATGTCTCACAATACATCGTTCTTCGAAATGTTTGTCGCACACGTACTGAGACTCTTTCAATTCCGGAATAGCATCGAGCCATTTTTTGTATCGTTCGACGTTTCTGGGCACGCGAAACACGGAGCATTTCTGCTTACAATTTATGTGCCCCGTTTTACAATTGCGAACCGCGCAACCCTTAGCCGTTTCTAAGGAATTAGCCTTAGAATTAGAACTAAGCCTTTCAGGATTATCATGATTGCTTCGATAGTTTTTTTTTTGTACGAGCGAAAAACTTAAGAAAAAATGAGTAAAAAATAGAATGTAACTTTCAAAAGTGTATAAAAAAGTCAATTTTTGTAATTTAGAATTCACTCTAGTTCAATCGCTAGTCTTAAATATGAAGATTAAAATGCCGTTTGGTTTTTTGATTTCAGATAAGCAGAACAGCCGCAATCTTGGTCACCGTCAAGCACCTCTTTTACTTGATGTCTTCCTGTCGGCCACTATAACTTTTATTCTATTATATATTTTGACTTCAAAAAATTTGTAAAGCTTATCAAATGTTAATAAAGATTATGTAAAAACAATGAGATTGATTATTTCGATGCTTTGCCCGTAAAAAATTATTGAAAAAGCCGTAAAAAACAGCCGAGCAACTAGAGGACCGCGTTAAGAAATGAATTTTCAGTGAAAAATTTCGTTACTGCTCATAAACTGCTCATAAAATGAAAAGTTTTCGATTAATCAGAAATTCCGTACGAACTTCTCTGTGAAATGCAATTAGGATTATAACTTTTAAATTTGAAGTAAATCGAGTGAAAATTGGTGAAGTTATTTTTCACGCCAATTGGAAAAAAGCTGTTTTGAGTAGACGGCCATTTTCTACATCGAAAAAAATATATATATATTTTCTAACTGCTCGATATTCATACTAAATAGATGTGTAATTAATTTTCTGAGTGTAACACTTTTTCATACGAAAAAAATTGTTAAATTCACACATGATTTTATACCCGTTACGGTGGCCTAACCCCTTAAATGGTCCACCCTGTATATGTATATGCGTGGCAAAAATTTGACCTCTATTTTTTTCCTATTTCTCAACATCCAATTATTATCTTCAAAGAAAAAAAATGTCGCGGGAGCTGCGAGCGGTCAACATTTAGAGGTCGCTCAAGCCTCCCAAAAATTCTTTGTTTTCGTTCATTTCTCCTCCATGAATTTTACGCTTTATACTTTTAAAGTTAACCTCGCGAAAGCTCTAGCCGGCCAACGGATATTTAGTGGTAGCTCAAGAGCTTCGAAGTTTCCAATTTTAGCAATTTTTTTACTCTTCTCACTCATAAATGTGACGCTTTATAAAATTTTCAAAACAATTAATCCTTTTTTCTTTAGAAACAGATTTTTCGAATTTACCTCACACTTGTAACCCGAGAATCACAATCTTTGTTCTCATAAAATAATTATTAAAAGCTCTTGTCCCTAAACAAAATTATAGGTCGTTCTATTGGGTTAGAAGTGTGAGGTAAATTTGATAAATCCGTTTCCAAAGAAAAAAGGATGAATTATTTGAAAATTTTCTAAAGCGTCAAATTGATGAGCAAGAAGAGTAAAAAAGAAAATTGCGGAAATTGGAAATTTCGAAGCTCTTGAGCGACCGCTAAATATTCATTGGCCGCTTTCGCGAGATGAATAAAAAAATTATAAATCGTAATATTCATAAGTCAGAAGTGGACAAAAAAAACAAGGAGTTTTTAATGAAAATTTGCATTTCAGTAGCACCTAATATCTTGAGCGATCTCTAAATATTTTTGACGGCCCACAGCTTTCGCGACAATTTTTTTTTCTTCAAAGAACAATTGGATGTTGAGAAAAAGGAAAAAAATAGAGTTCAAATTGGTGCCACCCTAATACATATATATATATATATATGGTTTTTTGTTTTCTCATATTTATATTCATTTTATATATTAATTTTCTTTTATTATATATACATATATTTATTGATATTATTTATTTTTATTTTCGAGACCAGCTCATGGGGAATCTCTCGCGTATGTGGCTCTCCACCATGTCGCGGCATCTTTGTCGGCTCGGGTGGTTCTTCATCATCTCGGCTGCCGATATCGAGGAAGCAAGAGAGAGAAAGAGAGAGAGAGAGAGAGAAAGAGAGAGAGAGAGAGAGAGAGAGAGAGAGAGAGAGAGAGAGAGAGAGAGAGAGAGAGAGAGAGAGAGAGAGAGGATAGGGAGAGAGCGATAACTGCAGGACTTTCGAAGAGTGAAAAGCAAAGTGGGGAGATCTGCAGCGGTACTGTAGACCTGTCTGTGTATGTATCCACAGGCACGAACTTGAAGAGAGAGAGGAATAATGAAAAAGAAAGAAAATAATGTGAAATATGAAAGATGAAGAAAGACGAAATGATGAGAGTTGCTGAGGACGAAGAATGAACGAGAGATGCGAAGAACCTGCTGATCTTTTGACAAGCTTTTCGTACTACATATATATAGTGTGTGTGTGTGTGTGTGTGTGTGTGTGTGTGTGTGTGTGTGCGTGTGCATGTGCGTGTGCGTGTGCGTGTGCGTGTGCGTGTGTGTGTGTGTGTGTGCGTGTGCGTGTGCGTGTGCGTGTGCGTGTGCGTGTGCGTGTGCGTGCGCGTGCGCGTGCGCGTGCGCGTGCGCGTGTGCGTGTGCGTGTGCGTGCGCGTGCGCGTGCGCGTGTGCGTGCGCGTGTGCGTGTGCGTGTGCGTGTGCGTGTGTGTGTGTGTGTGTGTGTGTGTGTGTGTGTGTGCGCGCGCGTGTGTGTGTGTGTGTGTGAGAGAGAGAGGGGAATTATATTTTGAACCCTTTTTATCTATGCTGGTCCTTAAGGGGTTATGCCTAGTTGTAAAAGTCAAAAGATCACTTTTTTCAAAACCAATATATTTTGACAGTATAACACCTTAAAAATGTTCCCTGAAAATTTCATGGTAATGGCATCAAAATTGACATATTTATCGGCTGTTATGCCGATGCCCGTTGAAACACTCGTTTTAACGGTCGTTCGAAACTTTATTCAACGCTTTTTTCGCAAAAGTACGTTTTCAAAGTCGATGCGCAGAATATCTCAAAAACTACTGCATCGACCTTTATGCAATTTTTAGGACTTTTTATAGATTTAAAAACAGTATTTGATCGAAGGATTTTTTTGCCACGTATGCCTTCGATTTGATGAACGAAAAATGCCCATTTTCTTTCGCCACTCCCACTTTGAACATGCGCCATTTTGATTTTAATTTGACACTTCGGAAATTTTTTCTATTAATCATCCGATAAACTAATATACTGACAAAATCTGTTTGATTTTTTAAACTAGATAACCTAGTTCACAAGAGCCACCGAATTGGTCAGCGCAAAAGACATTTTCGAAGCGTGTTAGATTATACTTTTTCAAATACCTCATTTTTGTCGAAATTTATGATCACGATATTCTTTTAAAAATCTCAAAAAAAATAAGCTGTTTTCGACTGTTACAACTAGGCATAACCCATTTAAAACACCTTTACATATTTATGCTCAAATTTTACTCAAGGGGATTTTGAGGACGTTTGGATTTATATAATGTCGAGTGTGGGAACACTAACCACTGCAAGGACGGTCCTCAAAATCGAGAAATCCTCGAAGGGAAAGACAGAGAGATATTGTTGACGTATACAGCAGTGTGTGCTTTCTTTTTATCGGACACACAGCTATATTTCGATTTTTAGCCACATATAACGATATATCGTCGATATATAGATGATAGGGATCATATATTAATTAGTACGAGGCTCCAGGGGTATATGGCAAAAAGTACACATTATTTATTTATATCTTCTGAATGAGCTTGTGTGGGTGGTGGAGCGAAGGAAGGAAAAGAGAAAGAATGTGAAAGAGTTATTGTTGGTTCTTAGCAAATTAATAGATCTTTCCGGATATTAATCCTATCGGCATCCTTTCTCGATATTTTTCTTTTATTTTGCCCTATTCATTTTTTTTTCAATCTCGTCGATCTATCGAGAGTTATCTGTGCGTCGAGCATTTTATTTATCAATGTGGAACTAAGCATTGGTATACTTTTAAAAAATTCTTTTACTTCATTTTTTGTTTCAAGATTCGTTTACGAAGTTTCGAGCGACGGGGTTATTAATATCTAGTGGGAGGATATCCAGAAGCTCCCGGAGCGTATATCGAATTTCAGGGTGTGCCTTTTGTGCCTCTTGCGTATTGACTGATATCCGCGCTATTGTTGGCCGCCACTGTAACACGAGTATTTATTTTTCATTGTTTTTCAGACGGAATATTGTGGATAGATCGGTCGAGATTCGATCGAGAACGAGCCGGAAATTCATCCACTCTCGGAGGCAGTCGAACGTTTTTTTGATTTTTTTTAACGAAAAAGGGTATCGTGGAAAAAATTGACGAGCACATATTTAATTCATTGGGAAAGATTTTTTTTTCAATTTCTCGAAATTCGCTAGGAATATTGGTGCTCGAAAAAATAGGTACGCAATTTTTCAAAAATGCATCGCGACCATTAAATATGTAAACAAATTTGTATTTTTCACAAATACATTCTAGTTTTATGAACAAGTTTAAAAAAACGGAAAAAAAAAAAATTGAATGCCGCAGATGTGAGTCCCCTCTTTTGAAAATCCTTGCCGGTAGTGGAATTTTTTTCTCCAGAAGGAAAAAAAAAATTTCTTCTACAGAAAGGCAATATCTGAAGTGTAGAATAAAGAAAAAATAAAAAAATTGTTTTTTTTTTAGAAATTACAGCTGCTTTAAAAAACCTATAATTTTTGGCAAATCTTTGAGTTTTAAAAATGAATAAAAAATTAACTCGGCAACCAATTAAGAAAAATCCTATGCTACATTCTAGATAATATTATAAAGAATATGCGGCATAAATTTCATCAAAATTAGTTGAGAAGATCTCGAGATATTTTGTCCAAAAGAAAAAAAAAACGCGTCAGCGTCTTGAAATCAAGTTTTTTTTTTATATTACCTTTAATCAGCGATTCCTGGGCCATACATAAGGTCTTCCATTGATGTTGCGATGTCCATCATTAAATTGACTTGCTGCAATATAAGATGCAATCTCAACCATTTTTGCACCTCTAAAACGTACTTTTGGAGCCATAGACCAAATTACAGCGTTTCGACTTTTATTATTATTCGGAGTATATCCTTCTAAACAGCGTTCTTACAACTCGGCATTAATTAATTTTTCGTATACCGGTTGAATTTCTATCTGGACAACTATAGGAAGAGGATTTTTATGCTCATTTCAAATTGCTATAACTCCAATAATAATTGGAATTTTTTAATGTTTAAACTCTTAAAATATTCTTAAAAGTATACATGATAAATGGAGCCAAAAAATCAATTTTTTTTAATCATCTCAAAGTGGTTTTACTTCTTGAGGAAAGAATACTATTCTTCGCAAACAAATCGATCTGTTTCGGATAGCGTGTACGATATTGCCGTAATAAAATTCTCAACGCATATTATCAATTAATTGCGCAAAGAACAGTTTCTCGAAAATAAAAAACGATCTAAATTTTACACAATTCAAATGGCGGATTATCAAAAGTAAACATTAACAAATCTCCCTGTCCTCCATTAATAAAAATCGAATGTCCACCTCGATTTGTGATTTTTTTTCTAGAATATTTTGACGCAAATCTCTGAGATGGTTCTCGCTGTAGTTTTCCCGCGCGCATTGTCTTGCATTTTGTTTTTCGTTTCTATCACGCGACATTGCGTTGATCTATTTTACAATATTCGAAAGCTCGTTGTGGGTGGGGCAGCTTCAGTGAAGTCGGAGCAAGATCGAGGGAGATCCAGTTTCATGAAAGAGGCCGCGATTCACTTTTACGAAATCAGAGAGCGAGAGAAGGAGAGAGAGAGAGAGAGAGAGAGAGAGAGAGAGAGAGAGAGAGAGAGAGAGAGAGAGAGAGAGAGCAGACGCCAGGGTGAACATAGAGTAAAGTTCCCTCATGCGCCATACAAAAACGTGCTGGCGCTGCACTCTCTTGCCTCGACGCAACCTGAAGGATGCAGTACAGTAGGGGGCGTTTCTGAGAGCACGGCATGCGACACACAAGCACACACATAAAGTTTCTAGTTCTAATGTATCAGCCATTTGTTAAGGCAGTTATGACGTCGTCTCTCGTTGCCTTTTCTCCACTGCTATGCAACTGTTTGCCTCGTCTGACCGAGTAGATAGAAGGCCTTAACTGTACGCGAACTTTTGTACAAGACGATTCTAAATTCGACGAACAAATAGTTGAATGAAGTCTGTTATGGGTAAGGGCTGATTATTATTATTAGTATTATCATCGTTATAATCGTCATCATCATTAATTATTTATTGTTCGTTATTTTTAGTTTGTTCATTAATAATAGTTAATTAATAATATGATAATTATTTGTAATTGTATGATCAACTTCTTTTTTAATTGAGTACTAATTGTTCTTTTATTATCGAATTATTATTATCATTCGTCGATAATTTTTGTGTTATCATTTTTACTTTGTATTTATTCATTATTATTATTTAAACATTTTTTTTTAATTGTAGCTTCCATTGTACAGAGTCTTTCCCCTTATTACATTCCCCACCATATTCCACTTCACATCATTATTATTTTATTATTTTTATATTATTTTTTTCACTTATGGTTATTACGTTATTACTTATAATCATACATATTAATTATACAATAGTAATAATTGCTTTATATTATTCGTACGTAATAAATAGATATATATATATATATATATATATATATATATATATATATATATATATATATATTACCTTTCATTATTTATAATGTCTATTATTAATTAACTTTTCCCTTTTTTATTTTTAAATTGTTATATTATTACTTATGATTATTGTTATTAATTACAGGAATAACTGCTGTGTATTATTTGTACATAACATGTAAATATATATTACCTTTAATTATTTTGAATGTTGAATTTTTCGTCGCTCGATATGCTCCTTCGATGTTTTACAATTCCACCCCTTTTCTCTTCACCCCACCCTTGTGACCTTACTATTCCCAAAATACGTTGGTACTAATACAATTTTCAAAAATTGCACTGAAGATGCAGTACTATTTTTACACAAAAATTGTGAAAATGTAAAAATACTTGCCAAGTTCAGGAAAAAAGTTGCAAAATTGCAAAACGTACAAACGCGCTTCCTCTTTGCTGCCGTGTATGTCATTTCGGTTCTTATTAATTTGCTTTTTTCTTCTTCGCCTCCTCTCTTTTTGTATACATTTCTTTTTGTCCCTCTTAATATCCCGGCTATTGCGGCTAGCTCGGTAAGGCCGACGGGACCACCCGGAAACCTTCTGTTTTCAGCGAGGTTATGGCACGCGCGCGCAGACTCTCTCGTGCGCCTCGACTGTGCAAAAAAAGTGGACACTCGCGGAGAAGCGGATCTTGAATCGACGGGAAATTCAATCGAAACGGGAGACTTCTTGCCAGGTGTATGTTCTTATCTATACTTATCGAGGCCCAATATACCGGGTGAGTCACGAGAAACAGAACACTTGAATATGTCATGCTATCATAATTTTTGATTAAATTTCATTTCGTTCGGTTTTTTCAAGGTCATCAAAGTTTTTTCTTAATGGAATGCATATTTTTTCTCCTTGCACATTGTAACCGGCAACCAAATGAATTCAACTATGTAACACAGTATGATCTTCAAATGACCTTCAACCCAGAAATATTTAATAATCCATAATTCAACGAGGTTTTAACAACTTGTTATTGTCAACGCTACCAGTTTCACGGAAATTTGTAATCACATTGCGGTAAACAGAAGCTGATTGAAAATCATTACGATCAGGAAATCGATCTTCGTACAGACATACTGCTTATCTCAAGCACTGCCAACTTTCTCCATAAATGAAACTCATATCGATCTTTTCTTCATTCGGGTAACGCATTGTGAAACGTTCATTGATAAACTGATAGATAAGACATTTTGGAAACTTTAGACATCTGATAGCAAGAAGATATTCAGAGTAATAAGTAGCTGATAAACACGATTGTGTACATACGAATATTACTGTATTGTGGTATTGTGATACATTCGATATTTCTGGGTTGAAGGTCAATTGAAGGTAACTATGCTACATGGTTGAATTCGTTTAGATGCCGGTTACAATGTGCAAGGGAAAAAATATACCATTCCATAAAAAAACCTTTGATGACGTTGAAAAAAACCGAAAAAAATACGATAGCCATGTGCGTCCTTCCAAACCATTTAAATTCCAATATGTACATAGTTCGTATTTTCAAATCTAACAGAGATATTCAGGTGTTCTGTTTCTCATGACTCACCCTGTATACAGGGTGTCCCTCTTATCTCTGCCACCCGAAATAACGTTCAAGGTCACATCCCGCGTAGAAATTTCGATGAGGCCCAGATCAGGGCCCGATCAGGTTGCCTGACTGCCCTGGTAGGGTGCTAATAAGGTAGCCTGAAAGGGCCCTACTAGGAAATGTAACGTTGTGTCACATATGGGCCTGATCTGGTTGCCTGATCAGAAAGAAATCCATATAATATTTCAAAAAACCAAAATGGAATGAACCACTTAATTTAGAGTTCCACTACAATGATTTTGTATCATAATTCGTCATTTCCTGGCCTGCTGAAACGTTTGTGTTCGAAGAAAATATTTCGCTTATATGGGAATCGAACCTCGTACCTTCCTACCCAAAGCTAGGCAAGCTGCCCCTATGCTACCGAGTGCTTGTAACATCTTGGTCCCAGATATGGCATAACAGACCAAATGAATTTCTATAATTATTTGTTGTATCACATAAAGTATATCAATTAGTTAATATCATTGTGACAATTATAGAGGTTTATCAAATAACATGCTATAGATTTTTGAAACTTAACCTTTTATATATATATATATATATATATATATATATATATATATATATATATATATATATATATATATATATATATAGTTCCTCTCTCTCTCTCTCTCTCTCTCTCTCTCTCTTTGCCTTACAAAGCTGCCGAAATCTTCTAACACGCATCCGAGTTGCATAACGTTTTTTGTCGCGACAGTCTATAGCACCTTTTTTTTAAATAGAATTCAGGAATGAATCGAAACTCCGAAGCTACGTGCTGTAAAATCGAAGTTTCCATGTGAAAAATGAGAGGTTATGTGCATCTAGCGACTGCTGAGGCAGGCATAGGGCAAGCCCATTTATGGCCTCATCAGGGAAAGCCATAGTAGGGCCTATCAGGGCAAGCCTTGGTAGGGCCCTATCGCGGAAAGCCTTAGTAGGGCCACATTAGTGACAGCCTTAGTAAGGCCCTATCATGGAAAGCCTTAGTAGGGCCTATCAGGGCAAGCCTTGGTAGGGCCCTATCGGGGAAAGCCTTAGTAGGATCTTATCAGGGACGGCCTTAGTAGGGCCATTTTAGTATAGCCTGATGTAGGGCCTAAATACTTCCAGCCCGATCGGGGCCGGATCAGGATGTCCGTAATAGGTGTTACCCCTATCACACCCTGATCGGGGCCTGATCCTGGTCAGGCTAATCCTAAGAAATTTCTACTCGGGACATTAAAACGAAATACAAATCTAAATATCTATTTAGATATGTATCATCAATACTGACCTTGAATGACCTTGAACGACTTTGACCCGATAATGTTTTTTATGCGGCTTGAGGTGCTCCACAAGATGGTTGAACAAAAATGTACCGTTCCATTAAAAAAGTGGAGGTGGCCTTCACTGTGCGTCAGCGCCTCCACCGAAATAAAACAAAATTGGTCGCATTTGATGGCCCCCTTCACACCGTACAACTTTTGTCTGGAACATCTTTTTGTGACGTCGATAATTACCCAGTTATTCCGGGTGGCAGAGATAAGAGGAACATCCTGTACGTGTATAGGTGATTCTACCGAAATAATACCTTTGGAGGATAATCAAATTTATAAACAAACATATTTTGTATTTTCATTTAAAAATTACAATTGACTTCAGTTCTAATCGATATAATATAATTCCCTATGGATCACACTGAACTTTTAGTTTTGAGATATTTGTCATGCTAGAAAGAAATAGTAGGGCCAGAGGAACGATGCAAACATATTCCTGTCAATTTTTTATTGGTTTATTAATAGCTTTTCTCCTTTGTGTTTAAATGTTGATCTCGATATTTTTGTTTTAACTTCTCTTTTCCTACAGGATCCTGTTTGAGCCTTTCGTATCTCCGTTTTTCGGCTTTTTTTTTCTACAGAGCCATTCTTGTTTCGATAGCAGCATGGCAATAATCTAAGAGAATAATTTTTAAGTGACCTCATGCATATCCATACATGCGTAACCAAGATAGTGTCATTCCTCCGGCGCATATATCATGCCTCTGAATCTCACATGTCGGGAGGAAGCCAGAGGAATGACGATTCAAACGGGTTTTTATGTACAGCGCGGCATGTTTGTCTAACCTCAAAATCTGGCGTCGAGTAGGTGACTAAATGTTCCATATGAACAGATGGAGAATGACTTATTATAGTGTAAACTGGTACAGTTAAGAATTACCAGAGGAATGAGTCCCTTGCCTGTGACAAAACTTCATGGTTTCCTCATGGAGGAATGGTTGAAAAAAACGGCTACAACGTTTCGTTACTTATTGTGAGATACCTGTGCTCATTATATTTTTTTTTCCAAGGCGGAATTCAATTAATGCCCAATGGTTTCGAGGAATGTTGTTCGTCTGATGTTTTTCAATTGTTACTACCACTTCAGCTTGCTAGTGTATATAAAGTCTGGATAGTTGCACTCTAGAGGAATAATTTTCAAACTCAAAAGACAGAAAAAAAGGATACCGACGATTTTTCTGCCAAATCTGTTTCGTAGGAAGATTTCGCAATATTTACAACTGTCGTATTCCAAAAAACCCAAAAATTAATCAAATAGCATATATTATTTAAAAAGTCTGGTTACGTGCAAAATGATCGTTTCGGTAGAATCGCCCATTTATATTTACACTTCCTCTTAAAAAATGTTTCTAATTTTTTTCGTCGGCTTTTACGAAAAAAATGTAAATTCCAAAAATGTAATTCGATACCTATAGAGTTAAAAATCAAATATCTTGACGGTAAAAATTCCAATTGGAAAATTAAACACATGACCTTTTGAAAAAAAGAACATTGGAAATTCTGCGACTGGTAGAAAAATCGCGTAAGACTTGTTTGTTTCAATTCTTAAAGCCTCCTTTTAACTTGGTAGTTCATCTTTGATCGAAATTGAAATCATTGCAATTATGCTGACACAGCCTGTACATGTCCCGCGTATTGGCATCGTATACTTATATGGCAATAAAAGTCTGTGTAATATGCGGACTTCTGACTGGCTAGAAGAAGTATCACTCATGCCAGTGTTCATTACGGAGGAACTCTAGTTTATCGGCTAGCGCCTTGATCGGTTTAAGGGGTTAGGCTACTGTGATAAACGGAAAAATCAGGGTTATAAAAAAAATTAGTATTGAAGGAATAGGTAAAAAGATTGAAACATCGTTTGGACATTTATTTTCATGTACATTAACGAAGTTATGTGCTAAATTTTATTAAAAATATGAATAATTGAAGAATGTATCAACAATGTTGAGAAGGACCGTTGAACGTGAGGGGCTCAATGGTGTACTTTATTCTGGCCACCCGGTTGATCTGAAATAAAAAATACGATTTTTTTTCTTAAAATAGATAATATTGGCTTAGACTTGACCGAACTGTTTGTTATTATCGTGTTGCAATCATGAAAAAAATGTTAAGAAGAAAAAAGGCGGTCAAGACTCAACTCCACTATGTAAGCGCAACAATTAAAGCATAATTAATTTTTCGCCAAAAGTTTGATCATATTTGAACAGCTAAATCTCAGTAGAAAATAACGGTAGACAACAAAATTTTAAGGCATTTTGAAGCGTGCATTGTGCTTTTTAGAAATATCGATTAAAACAAAAGTTTTACTCTTTTTTATGGTTTTTCACCCGTTGAACTACAAAAAGCAGAAATTGGAAAATATTGCACAATGTTGAGGATATGTACGGAGAACGGATTTTTTTTCGAAAAACTATTTCCGTGGTTCTTAAGGCGTTACCCCCAGTTGTAGCGCAAAAAAGGCCTTTTTCATGAATTTTTTAAAAGAAAACTACAAAACTTTTTTAATCGATCAATATACCATCTTAAAGAAGACATCTTGAAGAACTTTCAGTATTTTTTTTATTAAAAAATATTACATTGTTTAGTGGCAAATGGCCGTCAATGAAATAATGTTTTTATATACACGGTTTGCGGTGACCAACATTGCGGCGAAGTGGATCATCTGAAAAAAAAAAATGCGGATGGATTTAGTCAAATATAAGTATAAACTAGTCTTTAATCGAAGGATTTTAAAAAATATTCATTTTTCACAAAATGGCGGACAGTCAAAGTTAATGGTTCGATTTTAACGAAAAAAAAAGTGGCCGTCTTTTGGCTATAAAACGGCCATTTTTTTTCGAAAGAAAAATCGAACGATTGTAGACTACATTTTTATGTATTAAATAAGCCTGCAAAATTTCAAGAAGATCGGTTCATTAGTGTTCGAGTAATCTCTGTCACCGACTTCAGAAATGCCATTTTGAGAAAAACGCGTTTAAAGTTTCAATTTCAGTTTACACGAAGAAAATATTTTTTTGTAAACTTACATAGAGTCATCTATTCCGGGCATAAAAAAAACTGCACTTCAAATTGCACTTCAAAAAAATGCAATAAAAAAAATCGATTTTTTCGAAATCGCAAGTGGGGGTAACCCCTTAACAACGATTCTTTTCGCTCTAAAATCGTTCTTTAGCAAGCTCTCCACGATTTTTTTTACTGAGTTATTGACGGTCAAGCAAAAATGGTGTATTTCTACTTTTAAAAGTCATAACTCCGATAAAAAAAATTTGGGTGTATAGCAAAAAATTGCAAAAACACAAAAAACGTATGTATATATAGCAAAAACAGGAGAAACGAATGAGCTACGAGCTAGGCGACCTTGACTTTCAAATTGACGACAGAGCAGACGTTGAAGAGCGCACTTTGCTTACATTGTGAGCTAGTGGTAAACATAAACGAAGTGTGTTCCTCAGCAGTCATTTGTGGTTAACGGAGAACTGAATTTTTTCTCCGCATGCCACAAAGACAACTTTCAGGAGCGGAGATAAGTAGAGTCCTTCCTCTTTTAGAGGAAGGCTATTCTCAACGTAGCGTCGCGGGTATCATGGGAGTTGGATAGTCCGTCATTACCCGATTCCGCGAAACTGGCCAATAATCCAGGCGACCAGACCAACGAAGAAGGCGAGCGACAAGTACGCGAGAAGATCGGTTGATTGCTCGATCTATACGTAACTATCGATTTATCACGACGTTGCAAATTTACCACAATGCACTGGAAAAAACAAATGTGTTGTTTTTACAAACGTTAGATGTGTTAATGGCTGTAGACACTTTTTACACGTTTTAACGTGTGTGAAAAATAACGGTGTAAAAATGCGGATAGATGCACGGATAGATGCGTTCAAACAACACACTTACGTGTGTTATTTTCTTACACACGTTAAAACGTGTAAAAAATGTCTATAGCCATTTACACACTCAAAGTGTGTAAAAACAACACACTCATTGTAACAGTACTGTATATACATGGGATGCGTCGGAATAATAAATTGAATAACAAAGGCTTTTTATCGTCAAAATATATGCATTTATTGAACTGAACTCAACAGTACTTAAATACTACACTGTACGTATGAGAGGTGTCACTGTTTTTCTTGTCTTCGCATAGGCTAGGTTCTTATACAGCTTTATGATGACAGCCGCTTTCTGCTTGTCGGTGATGGCCTCGAAACAAAAATACGTCACTGAAATTCAACGCAGCTATCGAGGTTTTGGAAAATAGATTCCAATTTCAGGTTCTTCCACGTGACAAACTCAAAAACGATCTATAAATGAATCAAAAAGTTAAGACCAAATGTTGTCTTCAATTAACCGGTTAATCAATCGATGTCAAATCAACTAATGAGTTTCACGTGATGCCGTAACCAAGGTGATTTTCAAAAAATATGATCAATAACTCGCAATTAACACACTTGAACTTTGTTGCTTTTTCCCGTGTTATTTTTGCTCGTGTGTTGCTATCAACGTGTGTTGTTTAGTCGAACGTGCGTAAAAATGCGTCTTGTATGCTGATTCTACATGCTTTATGGAGTTACCCCCACTTGCGATTTTGAAAAAATCGATTTTTTTATTGCATTTTTTTGAAGTATAAGTATCTGAGAATATGTCCTGAAAATTTCAAGTCGATCCGAACAAAGTTGACTGACATATGAGCGTTGAAAGAGAAGAATCCGTTGTGACATTGAAACTTTAAACGCGTTTTTCTCAAAATGGCATTTCTGAAGTCGGTGACCAAGATTACTCGAACACTAATGAACCGATCTTCTTGAAATTTTGCAAACTTATTTAATACATAAAAATGTAGTCTTTAAGCTTTCGATTTTTTTTTTTCGAAAAAATGGCCTTTTTATAGCCAAAAAACGGCCGTTTTTTTCGTTAAAATCGAACCATTAACTTTGACTGTCCGCCATTTTGTGAAAAATGAATATTTTTTAAAATCCTTCGATCAAAGACTAGTTTATACTTATATTTGACTAAATCCATCCGCATTTTTTTTTCAGATGATCCACTTCGCCGCAATGTTGGTCACCGCAAACCGTGTATATAAAAACATTATTTCATTGACGGTCATTTGCCACTAAACAATGTAATATTTTTCAATAAAAAAATTACTGAAAGTTCTTCAAGATGTGTTCTTTAAGATGGTATATTGATCGATTAAAAAAGTTTTGTAGTTTTCTTTTAAAAAAATCATGAAAAAGGCCTTTTTTTGCGCTACAAGTGGGGGTAACGCCTTATGTGTGTTCGAATAAGCGTGTTGTTGATAGGTACGACTACGACGGTGTGTAATAATTTAACGCGTGAAAATTGCACACTCACCTGTGTAATTTTAATGCACTACGTGTGCAATTGTAACGCATTACGTGTTACCAAATGCATATTTTTTAATGCTTATATCAACATAAGTGTGTAGAATCAACATGGCAACGCGTGTCTAGCCTTTATGTTGTATTACTTCTACAAACTTTGAACACACGTCAAAAACGCCTAGTTTTTGCAGTGTGTACATAAATACCGACGCGGGGACGATGCGTGCATATAGCATACTACGGTAAGAATCATTGGCCAATTACCATCTTACCGGTCGAATCGCGTGCCATTTTTAACCGTTGTCCACCAGCGACTTCGACTACAGTACGCACATCTCCACGCATTGCAAAAACTAGGCGTGTTTGAAGCGTGTTCATAGCACGTAGAAGTAACACACGTTAACAGCAACACACAAGCAAAAAGCAACATAGTTTAAGTGCGTCAATTGCAAGTTATTGATCATATGTTTAAAAAGTCACCTTGGTTACGGCATCACGTGAAACTCATTAGTTGATTTGACATCGATTTATTGCCGGTTAATTGAAGACAACAGTTGGTCTTAACTTTTTGTTTTAGTTGTAGATCATTTTTGAGTTCCTCGCGTGGAAGGACCTGCAATTGGAATCTGTTGTGCAAAGCCTCGATAGCTGCATTGAATCTTTAGCGACGTGTTTTTGTGTCAAGGGCATCACTGACAAGCGAAAACCGGCCGTCATTGTGAAGTTGTATGAGAACCTAGTCTATGCCAAGACAAGAAAAACAGTGATCGCTCATGATAGTAATGGAATTGGTTGGCATTTTAACATGTTTTTATATAGAATACGGATAAATAATTCACAAGGTATAGTATTCATGTTTAAAATCTAAAGGCAACTATCAAAACTGTATATGTATATATATATATATATATATAAAATTAATAGAGTAATATATGAGTACTGTTGAGTTCAGTTCAATAAATACATATATTTGACGATAAAAAGCTTTTGTTATTGAATTTATTATTCCGACGCATCCCATGTATATACAGTACTGCAAAATGTGTTGTTTTTACACACTTTGAGTGTGTAAATGGCTGTAGGCACTTTTCACACGTTTTAACGTATGTAAGAAAATAACACACGTGAGTGTGTTGTTTGAACTAATCTATCCGTGTCATTTTCACACCGTTATTTTCCACACACGTTAAAACGTGTGAAAAGTGTCTACAGCCATTTACACACTTAAGGCGTAACCCCCACTTGTAGCGCAAAAAAGGCCTTTTTCATGAATTTTTTTAAAGAAAACTACAAAACTTTTTTAATCGATCAATATACCATCTTAAAGAACACATCTTGAAGAACCTTCAGTAATTTTTTTATTGAAAAATATTACATTGTTTAGTGGCAAATGGCCGTCAATGAAATAATGTTTTTATATACACGGTTTGCGGTGACCAACATTGCGGCGAAGTGGATCATCTGAAAAAAAAAATACGGATGATCCTTTAATCGAAGGATTTTAAAAAATATTCATTTTTCACAAAATGGCGGACAGTCAAAGTTAATGGTTCGATTTTAACGAAAAAAAACGGCCGTTTTTTGGCTATAAAACAGCCATTTTTTCGAAAAAAAAATCGAACGATTAAAGACTACATTTTTATGTATTAAATAAGCCTGCAAAATTTCAAGAAGATCGGTTCATTAGTGTTCGAGTAATCTCACCGACTTCAGAAATGCCATTTTGAGAAAAACGCTTTTAAAGTTTCAATTTCAGTTTACACGAAGAAAATATTTTTTTTTTTGTAAACTTACATAGAGTCATCTATTCCGGGCCCATACAGAAGTATGGGCCCGGATACTTGTACAGGGTGCGCCAGAGAAACTTACTTATTTGAAAGGTCAATAAAAACAAAAGTACTTCAATTATTGTTTAAATTTTTTTTTTATTTGAGAATACAATATCCCAATTTTTTTTTCATGCAGTCTTGAAAATGACATCGGATAAATGGCGACCCCCATTGCGCATACACTGATGAAGTCGATTTTTGAAATTCGTATCCACTCTTTGCAGCAAATCAATCGGTATGTTGGCAATGGCGTCGCGAATGTTGTTCTTGAGGTGTGCTATGGTCCGTGGTCGATCGACATAAACCAGAGATTTCAAATAACCCCATAAAAAGAAATCGCATGGAGTCAAATCTGGAGAGCATGCCGGCCATTGGAGATCGCCTCTGAGAGAGATGAGGCGGTCGGGGAAATGTTGTCGCAACAAATTCATTGAGTCTCGTGCTGTGTGTGCTGTGGCTCCATCTTGCTGAAACCACACGTTCCTAACGTTCATTTCTTCGAGTCTTGGAAGAAAAAATTCCTCGATCATGTTCCTGTAACGAGCTCCATTCACGGTAACTGCGCGTTCGTTTTCTTCAAAAAAATAAGGACCAATTATTCCCATTACCGACATCGCACACCAGACAGTAACTCGCTCACAATTAAGTGGCTTCTGGTGAAGCTCACGTGGATTTACACCACACCAATAACGCATGTTTTGCTTGTTGACGCAGCCGGAAATGTGGAAGTGAGCCTCGTCACTGAAAAAAACGACCGCGTCTTCAGGCAGGTTGTCAACCAGCATTTCACATGCATTTTGACGGGCAACAAAATCGCGTTCAGTTAATTCTTGCACAACAGCCAATTTATAGGGATGAAATTGAAGGTCTTCATGGAGAATTCGTCGAACAGTGGTGTCAGAAATTCCCATAGCAGCTCCGTGTTTGCGAGCCGAACGCCGGGGAGAACGCACAACTGACTGCCTCACGCTTTCGACATTTTCCGGAGTTCTGATGGTCCGTTGAAGTCCATTTCTGGGTTTAGCGACACTTCCACACTCCCGAAATGAGTTAACCCACGACAGAATCGAATTGCGGCCAGGAACGAGTCTGTGAGGAGGAATTTCAAAGCGAGCGCGGAAGGCACGTTGCGTAGTAACAAGTGAGCGACCGTTAGAAAAGAAGCTCTCGACTGCGAAGGCCCGCTGCTCCCTAGACCAGAGCATGATGGCAACTGACTGGAGGGAGAAACAAACTTGGGAATTTCCCCCTCCAGATGCGCCCCCTCTCACCACTCTACCCGCCCAACTCACCACGCGGGAATTTTTTCAAATAAGTAAGTTTCTCTGGCGCACCCTGTACTTCAAAAAAATGCAATAAAAAAAATCGATCTTTTCAAAATCGCAAATGGGGGTAACCCCTTAAAGTGTGTAAAAAGGTGTAATACCCCGAAAAAACTCCAAAAGAACTAATCCAGAAAAAATGCGGTGCGTTTCTGGTCCGGGATTTGAACCCGGGTCCTTTCGTTTGACGGTCGACTGTCCAGACCACTGAGCTACGCCAGCCCGCTTACCTCACCTTTTCAGATAGTCTCGATATTCGTAACGCAACGTTACAAAGGACACACTTGTTTTTGCAGTGTAGGAGTTGGTAACTCCGCCAATGCAGCAATGTCCTCTTTACTGATGAGTCGAGATTCATGCGATTCGGCAATGATGGTCGGCAATGGATTTGGCATCGGCGAGGTAAGCGCTGCAGGTGCGACTGTACCACAGCCGTTAGACCACACCACGGCGGTTCCGGGATGGTTTGGGCAGGCATCAGCCGAAATTCCCGAACACAACTTGTGATTGTTCCTCCGCCAGGTCTAAACGCGCGACGTTACGTTGACGACGTTTTCAAGGCCACACGTATGACCATTTCGGTTACAGGTGGGGCATCGATTTTGCTCGATGGATGATAATGCACGATGACATACCGCTGCATATTCACGAGCATTTTTGGCAGCAAATCGCATTGTTTCCCTCAACCATTCAGCGAATAGTCCCGATATGCTCTCAACCCGATCGAACATGTCTGGAACATCGTTGGGCGCCGGTCACGTCGCGATTATTCGAACCTTGCGGATTTGATCGAGTGGACGCACGCGTTCAAATTTGACGCAGTATTCCCAAGCGACGATTCGTCGTTGCATTGGGCCCTCGCACCCAATTCAAGTAGAGAGGGTTTGGAGTCAATAAATACTGGAGAAGTGATGAACTGTGGGGTCCTTATCTCTACTTTCAATTTTTATGAAACGCGGATATCAGCACTCTTCGAATTTTCATGTTTTGCAAGTCAGGGTGGCATTCCGTATAAAAACAGGAAAATGTAACGATTTTTAAATATTCTCGACATCGGGGCACGAGCAAAGGCAAATTCCAAGAGTCTGATATTTTGCACATTGCTTAAGCATACCTTTGCCTAAAAAACGACCAAAAAACTTTTGCGATTTGTTGGTTTTTTATAGAGTTACACCACTTTCAACGGACAGTGGTAAAATTCCGAGATTTGCATATTATGTTTAATCGTGTTTTGCGATAACAAAAGCAGGAAAATAAAATGAAAATTTGTGACCTTTTTGTAGCCGAAAACTCCACCTTTCCAATGCTCTCCTCACGAACGTTGTGCGACCTTTTTTTCCGGAGTTATGACCTTTAAAAGTCGAAATACGCTATTTTTGTTTGAGCGCCAATAACTCAGTCAAAAAAATCGTAGGGAGCCTGCTCAATAACGATTTTAAAGCGGAAAGCATGGTTCTTCAAAACCAGGGAAACAGTTTTTCGAAGAAAAAAATTCCGTTCCCCGTACATATCCTCAAAGTTGTGCAATTTTTTTTCAATTTCTGCTTTTTGTTAAAAAAAATTCAATACACTTATGTACCTTTCTGCTCTTTATGTTTTCATTAAAACATCTTTGTGACAAAGTAACGGCAATAAATTAATTGAACGAATCGTCGACTATCAACCAAAAATAGCGATACAAAGAAACTTTGGAAAAAAATAGTGATTCCCAAATAACAGAATACAACTTTTTACTCATTAGACCAGGGCTTCTCAAACTTTGTCAGTCCGCGGCGCCCTTACAGGTTTGATTTTTTCACGGCGCCCCGGTTAACTCAAACCCAACCCAACCCAGTTACGATATTTATACTACAGCATTAATCAGGTACAGAAATAAATACAACAGTTTAATTCAAATAAGTTTATTCGACAAAAAAGCATGAAAATACAATAACAACAAAAATTAAATGGCAAGTTAGTCAATGTGACAGGTGAGCTTGTTGATCTCGCCACACTTTTTAAAATCGCGGAAGACGGCTTGTTACAGCTACTCTCATTTCTTGCTCTACATTGATTTTTGAGCGATATTTGGTCTTCATTACAGCAACAGGTGAAAATCCAGCATCGCATAGATAGGATTTCGCAAATGGAATGAGGATTCTTGATCCTTATTCTATCCATCTATCCTAGAATGAGCTATCCCCAGATAGCTTTTGAACCAAGAGTGGGATACTTATTTTTTATCGATATCCAAACCTCAACTAATTCTGAGCAAGCAAATCTTGTTTTCAGGCTGATTCCGCATGAGAGTTCAATTGGACTCTTTCTGTCTAGCGAAGTAAAGCCTGACGGAGCTTGAGCATGGATAGGATCTTGAATCCACATAAATTCCTCAACATAGTCTTCCGCAAAGTACTTTGCAAACCCGTCAGTCAACTTAGAAAGATTTTCCGTAAAAATTGACAGCAGTTCCTGTGAAACATTGAGTTCATTGGAAACCATGAATTGGTGCAATGCAGAAAAACAATCTGGAGTATTTAGTTTTCCGATCTACAACTGCAGTTTTTTCCTAAACGTCCAAAGCTTCTTCATAAGTTTCAGACATGCAGATTATTGCCCTGCAGTGACAGATTCAAGCCATCAAGTTTGTCGCACAAATATGCAAGCACACCCGAGTCGAAATTTTCAGCCCATTTTGCCCCTCCAGATCCTTACAGTGGTGGATATAAAGGCAGTAAAGTAGCTTCGTATTCAATATAAAATGAGCTCCTACGTAGGACCTAGAACGGGAACAAATTTCCCTTTTCGCCACCTGCCGGCGCTAAGGAGGACGTCGATTCGCACACGTATACACGCACACGCATACACTCTCTTACGCATATAGAGATACATATGCCTGAATACGCGCATGCGTAGACACACGTATATAGCCGCACACATACACGCCTAAGCATACCCAACACACGTATACTAGTACCTATACGTATGCATGCGTGCCTGCTATAGGGATCCGCGCATACATGCATACGAGAGGGCAATTCCTATCAAAAATGTTGTAACTGTTTGCCCAAGATCCATTTCTTCCATTTTGGAGAGTTACTGGAGCAGCAGGGGCAAGTTTGAAGCGAATGCGAAAGGTTCGCTGGGTGGAGATCATGGAAAGACCATTGCAAAAGTACGCCTCTACGTCGAACGCGTGTTCCTACCTTGTCCAACGCATGATGGTTACTGAAAACTATCAGACCCCCTCTTTCGAATGCGACCATCCCCACCCTCGTTTCATCGAAACAACCAAATGCGCGATAGGTCCAAACGCAATCAAAAGAGGAGCTGCAACGACTTCAGCTAGGTTAGGTAGGAGTATAAGGGCCTATGCAGGAGGTAAGCAGCAAAGAAAGAGCATGTTAGAAGCACATAGTAGGACTTCTAGCAGTATACGGACTCAAATAAGGCTGACATAGGATCGAAGGCCTTTAAAATATGCTGAACATTTCGAGTTGGGAAGGAAAAGTATGTTACGACCCATAGTAGGACTTCTAGCAGCAAAAGAGGAGCTGCAACGACTTCAGCTAGGTTAGGTAGGAGTACAAGGGCCCATGCAGGAGGTAAGCAGCAAAGAAAGAGCGTGTTAGGAGCCCATAGTAGGACTTCTAGCAGTAAACAGACTTAAGGGAGACTTTGTCCTTGGAGTGCCATATTTCAGGTGTTTACATTTTATTTTTGTTTAAAGGAAATGATTAAAGCTTTTTGAGTGCGGTTTTTTCTTGGTTTTATTCATGATATTCAGAACGTAAAAAAATTTATTTTTTTTTAAAAAAACCAAAATGGCGGCCGTTGCAGCTCCGCGAAAACAGGTCCTCAAATCGCGGGAGGTAAACGGGTGACATCACTGCCCCTCTTTGTTGATCTGAAACACAAATTCAAAGCATATTATCAATCTGTGACTCTTTGGTCATGGAATGACGGATGGGTTTTTTGTTTAGTACAAATTTTGGAAAATGGCGGCAATTTAAAAAAAATCGAATTTTCGCGTTTTTTTCGCATAAAAAGATAAATAATAAAGCCAAAAATGTATCTATCGAAAAAACGATCCGTCATTCCGTGAAGACATATTTTCTGAGTATGCTCTCCAAATTTCAGGTCGATATGTTAATTACAGCGATCAGGAGAATGTCAGCCATTTTTAAAAACGTGTTTTCGAGAAAAACGCGTTTAAAGTTTTGTAATGTGGTTACACAAATGTGTTTATAATTACCGCTAATCGGCAATGCCTGGTCCATAGAGGCATCCCTCCTCTTCTTCTAGCTGCTCATGTTGAGCCGCTAACATCTCCCGCTGCTTTCAAGGACAAAGTCTCCGTTAAGTGAGGCTGACAGAGGATCAAAGGCCTCTAAAATAGGCTGAAAATTTCGAGTCGGGAACGAAGAGTATGTTAGGACTCATAGTAGGACTTCTAGGAGCAAAAGAGGAGCTGCAACAACTTCAGCTAGGTTAGGTGGGAGTATAAGGGCCTATGCAGGAGGTAAGCAGTAAAGAAAGAGCATGTGAGAAGCCCATAGTAGGACTTCTAGCAGTAAACAGACTTAAGTGAAGCAGACGGAGGATCAAAGCCCTTTAAAATAGGCTGAAAATTTCGACTCGAGCAGGTACAGGCGATTGTGCCACGCCGGATCAGCGAATATGATTTTTTATTGCGAAATACCCCCCCCCCCCCACCCCCAGGGGGCCGCGGCACAGTTTTGGAACCCCTGTCCTAAACTAAATATTCCAAACCTCATAGTTTTTCGGAAACTTGCCGTTTTTTCAAGGTAAAAACTAGACAACTGTGAAAAAAAATCGCAATTTCTTTTTCAACGAACTGCAGTTAACTGTGTCCTTCTCAAAGATCTTATCACTCAATGGTGAGATTACTATTTTTCAAAGGCCAGCACGCGATTTTGCAAAGTGCGAAAATCGTGAAAAGCCGGGATGTTCAAAATGACGTACAGGGTACAAAAAAACGCAAAAATAAGAATAAAAAAGCAAAATGAAGCTGGCTTTGTCCGGTTCAGAACCCCGTTTAGTAAATTGGTTTACAGTTTTTTCGCCGATATAATCAATTTTTCGTCCGAGCAGAAGATTTACAGGGTGCCCAATACTTTTGATCAATGCTGTATGTCTATGCGTTTGTGTACGTATCTATAGATGAATAGATGATACTGGCAGACCACCCCGACTCGTGAATCCTACGAGAGAATAGCAACCAAGTGGTAATTAAGTGTTGGCAATGTTCTGACCGAATGGAACTAAAATAGACGGGGAGAAAAAAAGAGATATAATTCTGGAGAGACGGAGAGAGAAAAAAAGAAAGAAGAGAGAGAGAGAGAGAGAGAGAGAGAGAGAGAGAGAGAGAGAGAGAGAGAGAGAGAGAGAGAGAGAGAGAGCACAGTAAGGATGCGGTAGCGTGACCAGCGATCATATAACGCCAATGAGATCTCGTCGTGTATGTGTGCCCGAAGCCCCATGCGAGGAAGCACCGCGTCAGGACGACTCCTGCGTCCCCGCTGGTCAGCGTCCCTGTCTCGATCATTGTGCGAGTCTCGTCCTCATCGGACGTCTCCACTCGAATCCTTTTGCCGGTCGCGGGCTTATTACGCCGGATGTACGATACGAGATGTTTATTATAATTCAGTATATCATCAGCCCTGAAGATAGATAGATACCCCTGAGGAAGACATTCATCCGAGTTCAGTGACGTCCCGACGTCGAGCGTCAACGGAATGAGGCAATATTTTATTTCGGGTCTGGCTCACTCACGTGTCTTGATTCTGGGTTGTCAAACCAAGGAAGATTTGGTCATTTCCGGTCATTTCTGTGATTCAACTATTTTTTTGTGTTTTTTCTCGAACCTTTGTTTTACGAAATGGTGCAGGTCGTATTTCGAAATTCGCCGGATTAACTTCAAATTGGGACAGAGCACAGATTATAACATTTTCCATCGTATTACCGGATGATTTTTCGAAACGCTTTTCCATTTGTTAAAGATAAATTGTGAAAGTTGTTTTTCGGTCGAAAATCAAACTTTTACTACAAATTGCCATTAACGTAATTTTTTAAATTTCGGATCATTATCTGGTCACTCGAAAGTTTTATTATTATACTAACAGTACATTTTGTTCAAATGAGCCAAGTTGCCATAACCACCCACACTGATTGGCCATGTAGCAACAGCGGCACTTTATTTAACCAATATTCACTCCACTGTTCATCAATATTATTCTATAAAAACAAAAAAAAACTTGCCAAGAGTATGTTTCAATTGTCTGTAAAATCCTGACCTCGTCGTCCGAATACTCTCATTGGAATAAAAATATTGAAAATCGATCTATTCTTTGGGCGTAAAGCAGACTCGTTGGCACATGACACTGATAACACCTGTACTCTTGAAGTTTGCATCGTTGGAATGCAACAAAAATTCTTTTCAATTATTTAATTTCCTCCTTTCCATTATTTCAAAAAAATCTTTTTTCGCAAATTTATAATATACATCTCTAAATAAGTCAATTAAAAAAATTGTTGGGCGATTTTCGTAGCTAAGATGTGCCAGTAGAAATTGGAGTACATAAAAAGCATAATTTTCGTTGCATTCCAACGATGCAACCTTCAAAAGCATTAATATCTTCCAATTTAATGAAAGCGTTATTTCAATGTACAGCTTTTTTTTCCAACGATTTTCAATGCATTGGTTAACGCACTACGTTGATCTTCTCCCATTGGCAGCTTCACAATTGTATAAAAAATAAGCTAAAAATGATTTTAAAAAACAGCACCCTATACGTAGAAATTTATGATCATCTGGTCACTGACATTTTCCATTCAATCAACAGATCTCATCAGTCTACCTGTTGATAGATAAATCTTTCTAGAGATTGTTGCACTGCAATTTTCCATAAGTTGACACTTTTCACTTATGACGTTTCGAAAATATCTCATTTCTGGATCGTGACAGCCTACCGAAATGTACACGTGTTCCATGTGCTGCACAACATGCCAAGGCCTGTGGCCTAAGATTGACGGGCCTGTCGCCTGTTTTAATCTTCTCGCAACTGGTTGCAGGTAGCCCGTACGATTTCTTTTTTCTTCTCTCTCTCTCTCTCTCTCTCTCTCTCTCTCTCTCTCTCTTTCTCTCTCGATATACGGGCGTATAGATTTACCACGACAATATAATTTGATCTAATACAGTGTATCGTGATTGCTACACCACATGCACGCGCGCTGGGACGCGCAACGAGTCCCGTGAGACTGAGCGAGACAGAGTCGGAATTAATAAGAACGTACCGGGTGGTTTATAGGCGAAATTCCCCGTGGACCCCGCTCGAATTTATCCACCGTTATCCACGAGGATCACGCGAACGAAGATCCCCGCTCTACTCCGATAATATACATTTTGTTTTTATTATTTTGTGCTCCGCTTGTGGCTGATGAGAAAAATTGAGCTGATGCTTCTGACTGTAATCTCTGCTTAGCTCATGATGCATCATTATTTTTGTACATTTTTTTAGCAGTTAGACCACGCAGGTAGTACATTATATATATATATATATATATATATGTATGTATGTATGTATGTATGCATGTATGTATATATGTATATATATATATATGTATATATATGTGTGTGTGTGCGCGTGTGTGAGCGAGTAATGTGGCGCGTGCAAATGCGAATACACGATGTACTTGTTCTTCTGCGTGATTACGACTGCCTCGCGCTCGTAAGAAAATCGATCAAGATGTGTGTATATATATATATATATATATATACACAGTCAAACCTCGATATAACGAAGATTTGTCCATTCTCTTCCGATAGACACCCGACACCTTGATCCAACGACATAAAAATATACATTATGCTCTAATTGCTAATTGGGTGTAAACATTTCTCTAGTTTAAACCATTTTCTTTAAAAATTATCTTTATAATACTAATATATGTTGTTTAAAGAACATTTTAAGGAACATGATCTCGATACAACGAACTTCCCTAGAGATTCTTTATATCGAGATTCGACTGTAGTCGAAGGCTGGTGATGGCCAGCAGATTGGGAGGCCGCAGGTTCGAATCCCAATCGCGTCACTTTCGTGGTGAAATGTTTTTCTTCGATTTTTTTCGGCGAAAGACGACTAGTTCCGTGACTGGGAGGCGAACTTGGTTCTGGCTGCATCGGTGTAGGTTTTCCGCAGTTTCCCTATGCCCATGGCAGATATGTCATGGTGAATACGATACAGAGGGGGAAGTCGGCTGCGGCCGTAAAGTGGGGGCAGGGGCGGGGGGGGTAAACGGGAGGTAGCTGGGGAGTTGTGGAATAGAAGGTTGAGGGGAGGGCTGGAACTAGCAAAATGTATATATATAATTCATTGCTTATAAAGAATTGTAAAGACCCGTGCAGAAATTAAACTAGGGCTTTGGTCGGGCCCATATAGAATTTCCCTAATTTTAATAGGGCCCTAATCGGGTAGCCTCACATGGGCCCTTAGTGGCCGGTCACACTTTGCTACTGAGGGCCATTAAAGGCAGAATAATGAGGGCCTTCAAGGATGCCTGATCGACGCCTCATGTAAACTATGGTGTGCCCATAAGTTATCCCTGTCAATGGATATGCTCACGTGTGTGTTAATGTATGTGTTTCTGTTTATATGTGTCCGTTTATATAAAGTCACGATACACTGCAACATTTTTTTAAATTTAAATACGATCAATTTAAATAAGATCGGTTTTTTCCTTGTCTCACGGCCTACTACGATCTTATTTGTTTCAAAGATATTTTTTTATTCGTTTCAGCTATTCTTTTTAAATGTCAAATATATTCAAATCGAATAAATAAAGATTCGATTTAAATAAATCTTTATTTGCTTATAACGTACACTGTAAATCTAAGTGTACTATGTGCATAAAATATTTCATAAATCCAAAATGAAATTAAGCACTTAATGAGAGTTTACCACAACGATTTTGTATCGTAATTCGTCATGCCCTGGCCTTTCGGAATGATTTTTGGATAAACTTCCGAATAGCTGTTACCTCCGATTTGCATGAAATTTGGTAGGGACCGTCTTTTTGACGATATAAGGTAGTGTGTAAAAGGATTTTTGGCACATCGCAATACTTTTTTAATCGCATTTTGAAAATTTCAAAATTTACACGTGCGTGTATCAAGAGATGCGGCAGCGTCTTGACGCCAAGTAAAAAAAAAAAATTCTACGCCACTGACGTCGCCACCGATCTCGACTCCACTGAACGACTGACCACGCCGCGACTCTTTATACAGTAAGATGGGCTTTTAGCAGACGATTTTTAACTTTCAATCGACATTACGCGAAAACGCGGCGACAAATCGAAAATCTAATGACATTTTACCAATGTAATGTGATTTTTTCCTATCGATTTTGTTTGGGTAATTTTTCGACCCGTGTACTCAATCCCCTTGATCTCATGATATTCACCGAATTTCCGACCGAATTCACGACAAGAAATTTTTCCACCCTCGGGGGGTTTTTCGAATCAAATAAAGTCTTACGGCCATGTCGTAAACATGAAACATACGCCCTTATTAGGATTGATTAACATTTGCCTGTCAACATCCGCAGTAGACGCATTTGAGACGCTCTGCGCAGCCGCGAGAGCATGAGAGAGGCGCTGCGTTCGCACATCCGGGCGAACGCAGCGCCTCCGAGTAGCATCGCCTGCTACTAACTTTTTCGTTTCAATGTTTACCGTGATCGGACAGCTTAACCCCTAAATAGGGTTAGGCTGTGCAAAGTTAAGAAAAGTTAGAAGTGCAAAGTTAAAAAAAAGAAATGGCCCTTTTTAGGGCCATATTAATTTGACGACGGTTGTGACCTCAAAAAAAAAGAAACGGCTCTTTTCAGAGGCAAAATAAATTTGACGAAGGTACTTCAAATCGCAGATTCGGATCTCAGAAAATTTTCTGACATGGATACAGCGACAATCGATTTACGTGATAACGGAGAAAATAAAGGCCAACCACATGAAAGCGCTTAGCATCGGATACAGGTAAGAAAAAATCAGATATTGGAAAGTGAAGATGAAGAATAAAGATCAGTTCCCTTCCTTGTGCGATACAAAGATCCTCGTATTTTCATTAATTGAAGAATTATTGGCGACCATTGGAGGAGTGCTGCGGTATGGATAAGTTCAAGAGTCGAAAGTATCAAGATTTTCCAAGCTTCGAGCCGCCCCACGTGCCGTAGTCACAGTGACCACTGGCAAGCTCGAAGTGGAGGCATTTGCGACCTCAAAGAACAATGCGAAGCACGTTTAGGGCCAAGTGATGTTTGACGAACGCGTCAGAAATACGAGCTTCAAAAAGCCACATAACCTGATGACCAGCGATGCCCAATAAACTGCGATCAACGTCACAGAGCACATGGCGAACACGCTGTCAACACGCTGTCCATAGCGGTCTGCGAGTCGGCCAGCAGAGCGAAGAACCTCTATCCCAGTCTGGGAAATTACAGCGGTACAATGAGAACCCCCATGACAATGAAGCCCAACGCGACACTCGGTAATGCTTCTCTGATATTGGAAAGTAGCTATGAGCCACTCCTCAGGTTAGCCGCAGTTGATTCATATTCATAATATCGAAAATCAATTCGATACACTAAATTGAGCAAAAAGCCAAAAATATGAATTGTGGTATATCTACCACAATTCATATTTTTGGCTTTCGATAAATTGGTAAATTGCAAGAAATAAAAAATGTTTCAGGTATCGAGAAGCTGCAAAGATGAATTTGGCATCAACCATAGGCAATGAAAATTACCTTATGCTAAACAGCACAGGATTCCAAAAATCTGGATGTCGTTGGGCTGCCCGCAACAAATGAAAAATGATTTCAAGCGTCGGAAAGAGGCAAAATAATTCATATAGCCTCGCAAGTAAAGCAGACAACAAGTGCTTGCTCAATATTACATTTGGGATCGTTGGTAACTTTCGACGATGCGGCACCCGGAAACACGATAGAAAACTCGTCGGTCCAGCACCATTGATGTCTGGTTCAGTGTGTAAGCCAGAGTTGGGCGTAATTCTATTTATAAATACGAATACGAATTTATTGACATCCTGATTTTCATGTGAATATAAATACAAATTTATTCATACTTCACTTATTTGTATTTACATGCATGCGTACAAATACAATTGTATTCACAAATATTCTGAACATACAAAAAAATTCACACCAAAATCTGTGAATGCAAATGTATTCACAACAAAATGTAAATACAAAAAAATCACAAAATAAATTGTGAATTTTTTCGTATTTAAGACAAATTAAAATCAAATTCAGAATGATGAGATTAAAATTTGCACCAAAAGTGAGTTCGTACGTATTTTGAGAGAAAACATTGCCTCGAGGCAAAGAAATTTTTGCACAAAACTTTTTGTGCGAAAATTTTTGCACAAAACTTTTTGTGCGAAATTTTTGCACAAAACTTTCTGTGCGAAAATTTCTTTGCCTCAATACAATGTTTTCTCTCAAAATACGTAAGAACTCAATTGTGGTGTAAATTTTAATATAATTGTCGTGAATTTGTTTTTCATTTTCTTCAACTTGAGGAAAGTCACAACTCATATTTCATATTTATAATGTAATATTTGAAACTCACAACTTTTTTGCAAAAATTTATTTGCCTCGACGCAATGTTTTCTCTCAAAATACGTAAGAACTCACGGTTGGTGTAAATTTCAATCTAATCATTGTGAATTTGATTTTAATTTGTCTTAAATACGAAAAAAAATCACAACTTATTTTGTGATTTTTTTTGTATTTACAATTTTTTGTGAATACATTTGGGTCATTCCATGTCAAATCGACAAATTTTTTACCTGACCCCCTTTGATTTCGCTGAAAATTTTCTATCTTTTTCTACCCCCCGAAAGTTATTTTTCAGAATTTTTTCAATTTTTTTTTCCCGACTCAAAAAAAGTTATGAATTTTTGAAAAAAACCGCTCTTTTATTTTTAAATTGCCAGAACTTTTTCAAAAATTGACCGTTTGAGAACTTTTTTTTTTCAAAATTTTTGTTTTTAAATGTAGTTTTCGAAAAAAAATATGAAAAAATTTTCAGAATCCCAGATATATGAAATATTTTAGTTTTTTTGAAAAAACCGTAATTTTCTCAAAGTCCGACCGTTTTTTTTTTTTGCTCTAAAAATACTTCAACTAATTCTGCAATGATCCCCGTTAATCAAAAGATGTGACGACAATCGCTTCTAATTTTTTTACTTGATTATAAAAAAATTTTTGTTGAATTTTTGCTGATTTTATATAACTTTGTTATGAAATTTTTTTTATTTCCTCGTGAAACCTCAAAAGTTGAAAAATAAAATTTTATTGGAGAATTTCAAGTGATTATCGTCCAAGAAATTGTTATTTAAAAAAAAAATAATTGTTTTCTCTCATTGACGTTATTTTTTTACTCTTATGGACGTTTTTTTTGGTACTGAAATATGACAACTTCAAAAATACAATGGGTTTAAAAGTTACCTCCAGTTGATACAATGTGATAATTTAAGAGCTATCGATTGTCGGTAAAAAAGATATCATCTACATTTCATTTAAATAATATGGAGGTTATGTTTTCAGAATAATTACATTGTCGTTGTGTTCATCGTGTCACGTAGACTTACTATTGCTAAATAAAGTACCTATTATTTATCATAAAGTGCTGTTAATTTATATTTTGTTAACGAGTGATTACAATGCCGAAGTTTTTTGATCGATGTTGCAATCCATTTAATTTGGAGAAGCATAGAAAAAAAATATCCCTGCGAAATTTACCGGAGCATTTAGCAATTCGATACAATTTGTCGACTGATGAGCGAATATGTAGTTCATGTTATAAAAAAATGCTTCAGCCCTCTGTTGACAATACTTCTGATGAAAGTGATGATAATCAAAACAATGATTATTTTGAAATTGATCAAAATATTATCAGCGGATCTATAGAAGTTTACGATTCCGAACGCAATAATCTGACAGGTATTTTCTAAACTTTCATACGTCTCGGTATTCAACTATTAACGTTAATTTTTTATAGTTTTTATTCGTTCTTTTTTCTAGACCCAACGACAAGTTATGGAGAATCACTTGTTAAACAAAGTAGTTCGTCGTTATCGGAACTGAGTCTGGAGATAACTCGTCCGACCATAAATGATGCCCTACTGTTGTTAAACCAATCCCCATTGCTTACGAGAAGACAGAATGGTGATACGTATTTGAACAATAAAATCACTCGTGTTGCTTATAATTTGAGAAAGGCATTAGGAGTACAAAATGCAGTGGAATTTCAATGCAGCGATACAGATGCTGCTGAAATAATTGAAAAATTGAGAGAGAAGTTTAATGACACTGATACAAGCACATCGTTACGTTTACAAATTTTGACTCTAATGCAGTCAAGTTGGAGCATTGATAAGATTGTCAAGGTTATGGGTGCTACGACGTATATGGCACGATTAGCGAGAAAGCTTGCTGCTGACCAAGGAGTTTTACCAATACCTGAAAAGAAAATAGGTACGATATTGAGTTACAAATTAATTTTGTTTGAAATCACCAATGCGTGAATATTTATAAATTAATTTATAACATCGTTATTTTCAGGCCATGGATTATCTTCTGAAGTGTCATCGGCTGTTATAGATTTTTATAATGACGATGAAATGAGTAGTGTTATGCCAGGAAAAAAGGATTTTATTTCATTGCGTAATGATGATGGTTCGAAAGTTCAAGTGCAAAAACGTTTAGTACTTTGTAATTTGAAAGAGTTACACAAAATATTCAAATCAAGATTTCCCCAAATTGAAATTGGATTTTCTTCATTTGCATCATTACGCCCAAAACACTGTATTTTAGCTGGTGGATCTGGTACTCACACAGTTTGCGTTTGCTCGATTCATCAGAATATAGAACTCATGATTTTAGGTGGTAAGTTATGTCGATTAACTGAAGGCTCAAATTTGCCGGTGAGAACTTATAATGACTGTTTAAATGCAATTGCGTGTGAAAAACCAACGACTGAGTGCTATTTCAATACATGTGCTAATTGTCCAGGTGTTGAAAATATAAAACAGTTATTACTAACAGAAATGGATAATAATGGAATCGATGAAGTAAGTTACAAACAATGGGTGTCGACTCCGAAAGTAACACTTGAAACAACCATTAAAAGTACTTTGGATTTTGTTGATGACTTCTGTGAAAAACTTGTTGCTTTATTACCACATAATTTCATTGCAAAAGAGCAAGCGGCTTATTTGAGAGCGTTAAAAGAATCTATAACAGAGAACGAATTTATGGTAATTGTTGATTTTGCTGAAAATTATGCATTTGTTGTTCAAGATGCTGCACCGGGATTCCACTGGAATAACGATCAAGCAACAGTTTACACAGTCGTTATTTATTATAAGGTAGATAATCAACTTACTCATCAAAGTATGGTTATCATTTCTGATTGCTTGAACCATGATTCTATTGCTGTCCATATTTATTCTGAGATCATTATCAATTTTATTAAGTCTCTGTCGTCTACAGTCGCTAAAATATTTTTCTTTTTGGATGGTGCACCTCAGCAATATAAAAATTACAAGCATTTTAGTATTTTTTTTTTTTTTTTTTTTTTATTGTATCTGCTACGGCGAACGCTTCGCCATTTGTAGCTTCCATGTACAGGGATTTCCCCTTTTTACATTTCCCACCATTTTTCTCCAATCCACATCCCTGATCTATCCCCACCTTGCGGCCGCAGCCGACTTCCCCCTCTGTATCGCATTCACCATGACATTTTCTGTCATGGGTATAGGGAAACTGCGGAAAACCTATACCAATACAGCCGGTCACGGGTTCGCTTCCCAGCCTCGGAGCTAGTCGCGTTTCGTCGAGAAATAGCTCACAGGCTACAGCCATACACACCCGACACACACACGTACCGGTCCGTGTGCGCGACATCTGTGTAGAACTGGAGCTACGTCACGCCTGTGTTTTTATTTCTCTCCGAAACTACGAGACGGTGATTCGAACCCGCGACCTCCCGATGTGTTGATTCCAGAGGCAAGCACTCTAACCACTAGACCAACACATCGGTCTACAAGCATTTTAGTAATTTATCGCATTATCGTAGAGAGTTTGGTGTGATCGTCGAATGGAATTTTTTCGCAACAGCTCACGGAAAAGGGCCTTGTGACGGAGTCGGCGGGACAATTAAAAGAAAGGCCTCGCGGGCAAGTCTACAGTTACTACCTGATCAGCAAATATTAACACCTAAACAATTATTCGAATGGGCGTCACAAAATTTGACGAAAATGAATATTCGGTTCTCAACAATTGAAGTTTATAATTCGATGAAAGAAAAATTAGAAGATCGGTTCACAAATGCAAAAACAATACCAGCGACACAAAAAATCCATAAAATTTCACCATTGGAAGATTGTATGGTGCAAGTTAAGATGTTTTCTTCTTCAGAAAAATATTAAAATCACAGTACGATGAAGAAAAGAAGGGAATCATCCAGTAAAAAGAGATAATAAAAATAGGTGTAATGTTGAATTTTAGAATCAAGTATTATGTTAAATAAAAGATAATATAATTTGAACACATACAAAAAAATGTTTTTAATTTATTTAAAGATGTTAAGAGACGGTGAATTTATTTAAGAGTATGAAAAGTCCTTTTTTTTTACTTTTTTGAAAAAAAATAACAATTTCTTGGACGATAATCACTTGAAATTCTCCAATAAAATTTTATTTTTTAACTTTTGAGGTTTCACGAGGAAATAAAAAAAATTTCATAACAAAGTTATATAAAATCAGCAAAAATTCAACAAAAATTTTTTTATAATCAAGAAAAAAAATTAGAAGCGATTGTCGTCACATCTTTTGATTAACGGGGATCATTGCAGAATTAGTTGAAGTATTTTTAGAGCAAAAAAAAAAAAAGGTCGGACTTTGAGAAAATTACGGTTTTTTCAAAAAAACTAAAATATTTCATATATCTGGGATTCTGAAAATTTTTTCATATTTTTTTTCGAAAACTACATTTAAAAACAAAAATTTTGAAAAAAAAAGTTCCCAAACGGTCAATTTTTGAAAAAGTTCTGGCAATTTAAAAATAAAAGAGCGGTTTTTTTCAAAAATTCATAACTTTTTTTGAGTCGGGAAAAAAAATTTGAAAAAATTCTGAAAAATAACTTTCGGGGGGTAGAAAAAGATAGAAAATTTTCAGCGAAATCAAAGGGGGTCAGGTAAAAAATTTGTCGATTTGACATGGAATGACCCATTTGCATTCACAGATTTTGATGTGAATTTTTTCTAATTCACAGGATTTCTTGTAAATATTCACAATTTTTTCTGTGAATTTATTTGTATGTTCAGAATATTTGTGAATACAATTGTATTTGTATGCATGCATGTGAATATAAATAAATTCGTATTTACAATAAGTGAAGTATGAATAAATTTATATTTATATTCACATGAAAATCACGATGTGAATAAATTCGTATTCGTATTTATAAATAGAATTACACCCAACTCTGGTGTGAGCGATGTTTCGTCGCATCTCTACAGACAGTTTTGTTGACTCCGGTGATGAGATTCTTTGAGTTTGAGGTATCGAAGAACAAAAATATTAATTTTCTCTTGATCCGTCACATGAAAAATGTAAATGGGTACTGTTTTCCTGATATTCGTTTAACACTCAAATAAAAAAATGCAACTCGTGCTGGATTTTCAAAATTTTATATTTTCGTAGGTTTTCTCCTTCTGCAACAAACCCAACCCAAACCCAAACAAACATGGAAATGGTATATTAAAATGTTAAACATTAAGCAGTAACATTGCGGTGGAAAGATTTTCCAAAATGTATATTTAACTTGATTTATTAAATTATACGTTGAGATCTTAAGGCATTCCTTTCACGAACTCGAATGTTCAACAAGTAACTAATTTTTGTCTATAAACGAGTAAAAATACAATCTATAAACAGTCTATAAACGAGTAAAAATACAAAAATACAATTTACTGGTAAAATTTGAAGCCAAGTTACCGATTTTAACGACAAATTACGTCTCTGAAAATCGTTTCGTTTATACGGCGCTTCATGGACATGACACGCTGTCAACATTTCAATGCAATATTTTCATCCATACGCCAAATAGCTTTGCATGCCTGATATAAACTGCTCACGTGTGTAGAAAAGCTAGATTCCTGAATGAGAATAAAGACAGGGGGTCACCGAATGTTTAAAGGAAATATTAATTATAAAACATTTGAAAATTTGAGAGCAGAAGTATTTGTGTAGCTTCGACTTCTCAGAGAAATGTAAAAATGTCTAAATCTACACATATGCACGAAATTTGTTATGTCATCGTTAGATATCATTTTTAATAAGCGCCACTGTAATGTAACAATGATCCAGAAGGGCGCTTCTAATGCCCTCACAAAATATGGGCCTCTGTAAAAGGAATAGTCAGAAATATGAACTTCATTGTTCGAAGACAACGAAAAATGTATGCCTATGGGTATTGTGGCGCCGAAGGCATTACGAAAGCAAATATGTGCATTCGTTAGCTTAATTGCAGACAACAACAAAAAACATACTTTCAAATATCAAGCGGCAACAATATGATTCTTTTAGGTTAAATATAGGCAACTAAGAGCTTTACATGTCAAAAGGTTAAAAATGTTGATTTCTCTTTAATAAGTTCGACAAAGAATATACCCTTTTTATGCGTACTGAAAAGTAGACATTTAAAGATAATATATGTTTCAGAGATCACCGGCAGGGTCAGCGAGATCCGCCACCCAACGTATGAAGATTAAATTAAAAAGATGAAAAGATCTAGAATAAAAATTATGCTGTGGATGCCATTTCCTAGGCTTCGACTGATTCAAATATCTTGAAATACGAATATGAAATCGCAGACGTCCAGTTTGAACATATCTATTGAAATTCCCCTTCCAAAAAGATATGTAATCCCCCTTAAAAACTTTTGAAAAGTAAAGAAAAACACCAAGTAATAAAAATGCCTCCAAATCGTTATCGCTTGTTTTACATATAAAAAATTCTGATTTATCTCAAATATCTCAAAATATACTTATCATTTAAGTTCAAAAAATGGTTTTATTTTACTTCTTTAATGCAAATGTATAAAAAAAAAGTGGAATCACTTTTATGAAATAGCCAAGCCTTTTATGAAATAGCCATTTTTAAAGCTTAGGAATAATATTTTTGAAAACTTTTGGTTTGAAAGAGTCATGATACCATTATAGCAAAAAAATGATATCACCATTAGATAAAAGTATAAAGTAGGTACCACACAAGTACACTGGAAATGCTGTGTAACGACTTGGCGTGCATGGTTAAGAAAAAAGCTCGGCGAAGAATTTCGGCATCTCAACATGTCAATTTTCGGGTTAACAAAACATAAATCGTCACGATTTATTCTGCAAGTGAAAACCAGATTCATGTGGAGTACGGCTCAAATAAGTGATCTATCCTTCGACCACACGGCATTTGAAATGTTATTTTATTTGCATAATACAAAATAATTATATAAAAGCATTTTATCGAGTTATTTTTTAAGCGAATATAACGTAGCTTCGTACCTGCTGACTGACCTGCGTACCGATAAAGCTCCACATCAAAGTTTTTATTTGCGAAATACACTAGCGCGAGCGGCAGTAGAACATAATTGCTAATAACCCTGGTAGTTAATGGAACGTTATAATTTGAAATGTTGCTAATACCTCTGGGAGTCGATGCCACGTTATGATGTAAAATTATATTTATATATATATTTTTTTTCGCGCGCGGTTGGAACGGAAAATTCTCTGACTTTCCGAGCTTTTTTCTTAACCATGCACGCCAAATCGTTGCACAGCATTTCCAGTGTACTTGTGTGGTACTTACTTTGTACTTTTATCTAATGGTGATATCATTTTTTTGCTAAAATGGTATCATGACTCTTTCAAACTAAAAGTTTTCAAAAACATTATTCCTAAGCTTTAAAAATGGCTATTTCATAAAAGGCTTGACTATTTCATAAAAGTGATTCCACTTTTCTTTTATACATTTGCATTAAAGAAGTAAAATAAAACCATTTTTTTAACTTAAATGATAAGTATAGTTTGAGATATTTGAGATAAATCAGAATTTTTTATGTAGTAAAACAAGCGATAACGATTTGGAGGGATTTTTATTACTTGGTGTTTTTTTTTTTACTTTTCAAAAGTATCTATATTTACTAGCACCCACTCCTATCCCAACTCTAATAACATATTAAGAAGGTTAGGGAGGGGGTGGGCGGGGGCGCATAAAGAACACACACATACACGCACACACACACGCACATGTGGTTTGGAGTAAAAAAATACCGCGGAACTGACGAACCATGGGGTCCACACACACACACACACACACACACATACATACACATTCATACTAAAACAACCCTTATTAGGGCTTGGAATGCCAAGCAGACAACCTCCACGTGGTACATTTTGGGTAATTCAAATGGTCTGTGAACTGCAATTTTATTTTAATTCATAAAAAATGTAGTTTTGTCTGCAGTGGGGGGTTTCACCCCCCAGCCGCCGGGGGGGGCTTCGCCCCCTCCGCCACCACAAGGTGCTCTGCCCCTTGACCCCGCCGGGGGGAAACCCTTCGGACGCCCCGTGGTCCAAAGCCGCTCACTCAAGTTGCCACCACCGAACCCGATCAATGTTTTCAGGTGCGATCAGGGAGGGGGGGGGAGAGGGGGCATATAACTTCACACACTCTATCGTTTGACATCTGCCCGTGATTACAACTCCCCTTTCCGGCTCGAGTAGTCAAACATGTTGGTAGAGTGGGGCTATAAGTGCGTGCAAATTTGCAATTTTCAAAAATCGAATAAAAAAAATCATTGCGATGCGCCAAAAATCCTTTTACACACTACCTTATATCGTCAAAAAGAAGGTCTCTACCAAATTTCAGCCAAATCGAAGGTAACAGCTATTCGGAAGTTCAGCCAGAATTTCTATGTCAGTGAAGTTGTTTGCTTTGCCATGTAGTAGATGACGTTGATAACTTTGGATGCAACTTGAGCAAAATAAATTTCTTCCCCTTCGAAAATTACCTTCGAAAAAAAAAAATGTTCTATTGGGAGTCCAGATAGATATCTGATTCAATTTTGTCGCAGAAAGAATGAAAAAGAGATTTTCTGTGAGCGGCCAAGAGAAATTCCTCCGAAATTTTAGTTACGAACAAGGTGATTAAAGCCGAAAAAATAATTGCTGAAAGATCGATTTTTAATAATAGCACTACAATTAGCACTACCACGCCAAATAACGTTGTGCTTTTAAGCAATGGATGTGTAGTAGAAAT
Organism: Ophion slaviceki; assembly: GCA_944452715.1. Taxonomy (NCBI): domain Eukaryota; kingdom Metazoa; phylum Arthropoda; class Insecta; order Hymenoptera; family Ichneumonidae; genus Ophion; species Ophion slaviceki. Next base: position 5,778,197 of record OX101795.1, on the reverse strand, counting down.
TAGACAAATATTCGGATCCAATCAATGTCTAAAATCTTTTTTGTTGGAAGGTAATATCTGGAAAACGAAAACCGAACTATTGATTTATCCTACACAATCGGGTAAAATTCATGAGTGAAAAATGTCGTCAAAATCTTCGGAAGAAATCATTTTTCAAATGGAAAGTATTCGGCGAAAGTAGTCACTATAAAAATGTTTTAAAAAAACCGAATGGGATTGTTCAAACATACGCGCTGGCATCACTCCATGAGTGAATAAGGCAATAAGAATAATTTGTAATTTTTTGAAGAATTTGTAAATGGAATATATAATAATTTTGAATGCCCTCACGTTTTTATCCTATTTTTACCTATTATCGAATAATTGAGTGTAGTAATTAAAATTTCACAAACTATCTAGTCCAAGCTATGTATACTGGTCCGTTTCCTATAATGCCCAAACCTGGCCCTATTGTGGCAATCCGTGTCGGGGTTGGAATAATAGGACCCGCAAAGGCCCTTATTATGCCAACCCCTGTCGGGATTGCCATATAAGGGCCTTATTTGAGGCTTCTTTGAGACTTCCCTGATAAGGAAAGCCTCAAATAAGCCCTTAAAGGCCCTTATGTTTATGAGGGATGCCCTGTCAATTTTCCGCACGGGCGATGAAAGATCTTTCTTCTAAAGTTATATTTTATATACATATGAAAATATTATGTTATCCATAAACAAATTATTTCCGTTCGTTCATACGATTATTCCATTTTTTCTTCATTTTTGCATGATAGTTACTTCAAACAAAAATACAAAAAATCGAATAAATAAAATAAATTATAATTTTCATGGATATTTATATATATATATATAAGTATCCACAAAAATTATAATTAATGTTACTTCATCGCATGCAAAAATGAGAAAAAACTGAATAATCGTACAAACGAAGGAAAAACATTTGTTTGTGGATAACGTAACATTTTCATCGAAGCAAAAGAATAAATTCAATGCAAACCATTTGACGTGTTTTTCGTTTGAGGTAACCTTTTTCTTCATTTATTATTATTACGTGTTAGTTTTTATCTATTTATTCATTATTCATTTAAAATTATTTATGACTTATTTTTTATTCGATCAATTATTTATTATGAATTAATTCTTTATTTATTAATTTTTGTTCGTTAATTCCAAAGAAAATTTTTATTGGGCTAAACAAATTGTCATATTTGAAGAATGCGTACTGTTTCGGGGAATTTTTATATCGAATGTTAATTCTGAAGCAATAATTTATCCTGGTCGGATTAATGCGGTATTTGTGCCTAGAAATTAGTAAAAATCTTTTTTTTTAATATTTCATTTGATTATTGTACAGGCCTTTCGAATACGTGTTTCTCTCGAAACGATGCTTTTCGAATCGACAATCACGATATCTCAATAACGAATTGACCGATTGAACTCAGATTTGGCATACCTCTTCAGTAGATTCCTTTTCAACTTAGGTAGCAGAATAGAGTAAACATTTTTTCTACCGGTGCGATGGTCTAGTGGTTAGCGTGCTCGCCACTAAACCAAGCGAACCGGGAGGTCGCGGGTTCGAATCCCAGTTGCGTACATTTCGTCGTGAAATGTTTTTCTTCGGCATTTCGCGGCGAAATAAGACTAGTTCCACGACTGGGGGGCGAACTCGATGACCGGCTGTATTGGTATAGGTTTTCCGCAGTTTCCCTATACCCATGACAGAAATGTCATGATGAATATGATACAGAGGGGGAAGTCGGCTGCGGCCGCAAGAGGGGGGAACAGGGGAAAGATGGAGAAGAAAAGGAGTAAACAGTAGAAGAAATAATGGTCATAATGATGGGAAAGAATAGGTAACAAACGCGACAAGCGTGTACCTAAGGAAAAAACCAATAAAAAAAAGAAAAAAAAGTAAACATTTTTTTTCTATATGTGGTTCGTAGAGTTGTCAGAAAAATGGAAAAAATTGACAATCAAAGTTTAGCATTGTCGTATTTTGTAATTTTTTTCTTCTTTTGCTTCTGAATCTGGTACTAAGTGGGAGAGGGGGGGAGGGAGGGAGGGAGAGAGAGAGAGAGAGAGAGAGAGAATGAAAGGGGTGGAGATGAAGAAACATTCATGGACCACAGAAGATCACAATGTCGAAGTCGCTGGGCGTGCGCGCCCCTTCAGAACCGAGAGAACGATCGCGATAGCCACGCGAGAGAAGGCAACGATTTATGTCAACGCGTCGTCCTAACGATTCCCTTAGAGCTGTCGCGCGCGCGGGCAAACGCGTTCTCTCGCACGTTCACCAGGACTTCGGACTAATTTCCCCGTCGTCGATGCTGCGACTGGTTCTCTCTCTCTCTCTCTCGCTCTCTCTTTCTCACAGAAGAAGCACGAAAACCAACCGAGAGAAGTCCGCGCGGCACAACTTCTTCTCGACGCGAGCATTCCGAGGTTTATGGCTTTGCCAAGCGCGTCCGCGGCCTTCACGATGCACCGCGACGTGCTTGCATCTCGAGCTAGGTGGATCGCGAGTTGAACGAGTCGCGTTCGGCGATATCTCGTCGTGATACCTGCCCGTGAGGTTTGGAACATTCTACGGGGATGAAAAATGCCTACTTTTCGTTTTGCCATTCAATTGCCGCTGCTGTTCCGATGCGAAATGTCAAGTAGCGCGTCAGAATCTTAACCCGTCGACCGCACACTGAGAGTCATTTTGACCCCACTTTTTTTAAAACTGGCTGTATGGCAAAACGGGGTAATCTATTCTATAAGGCCCTCGAACGGACCCCGCCTCCTACTCTATAGGTGGACACTCGGCCCCCATCCTACAGCCTGCCCGTGTACTGAGGACAGCTGTCGAAAAAGGACCTGGGGTCGAATCGACCCCGTTCGTGCAGTAGTGCGGCGTGAGTGGGAACTTTTTTTTGTTTTGAAATTTGGTGCCCTTTTACCACATGTGAGTTACGATAAAAAATGCACATAGATATTTTCTATTTTGTGCTACTATAGTGAATTATGTATTTCGAATGCCGATCATAAAACTAAAAGCAAGTGTCCGTTATGCAGGAGGGCTATGTGCAACGAGCACCGAATGTACTTATGCATCGATTGCGGTATATGTGAATAATAATAAGTCATTGAAGTAAATAATGCGGATAATATACGTTTCAAACAATTAGTCTGCCGAAGGAATCCATTTTTTTCCATTTTTCACTATCCCGAGAATGCTCAAATTCAAACCCACGAATAAATATACTTTTTGGAAAGACACTCGACACTGTCTTTTTTCGTGTCTGCGAACCTTGCTCTTTTAAAACCTCAGAGGACTTTCTTTATATTTTGAAAAAAAATATGGCCTTTTTCGTGAAAGTACGTATTTTTCAACGCATCTCCTACTTCGAACGAATGTCTGGGCACATAATTTTTGTTTTTCTTAAAAAAAAGTTTAAGCCATAAAATAAGGATCATTGACTACGAAAAACGTATCTACAAAAAAATGCATATTTACCGAAATAGAACGATCTGAAAAACGTCTGGGGTCGCATCGACCCCATATGCAGTCGCAGGTTCGCGGCGGAAGTGTGCAGTCAAAGGGTTGAGCGGGGAGTGACTTTTAGACAAGGACAAAATTTACTTATTGTCATGATTTTTTTAAAGGAAAGATTTGTTCACCATGTTTGAGACTTAGGAAATGCTTTAGTACTACTTTTGGCCATAACATGGTATTTTTTTTATTGGTGTTTAAAGATGGCGGAGGTATGACACGACCTTCTAAACTGCATTTTCAAAAATGGCGTGACGTAGAGCTAAAAACGTAATCGAGCGATTCTGATGAAATTTGGTATAAATCTTTCTAACCTTATTGTCTAAAACAGGACCCTAAATGTTTTTGAAGATAAAAAAAAGTTTTTTTTTTTCATTGGACAATGTAGCCATTTTTTTCGGAAAATTCAATCTGTTTGTTTCAAAGCGTACCATTTTATCGGTTTTCTACATTTCTTACTTTTTCTTGATTTATATTCAGCACATGAGTGTTAATGAATGAAAAATCGTCGTTCGTTTCTTTTTCAGGTTAATCCCGCCGTCTGACCATATCCGCCGCAACCCGTTTAGAAGACCGCGACATACTACCGCCATTTTTAAAGATTCTAAAAAAAATACCCCTTAACAGCCAAAAGTAGTAATAAAACGAACCCGAAGTCTCAAAAATGGTGAAGAAATCGTTGCTATTTTTAAAAAATAATGGATAACATTACTTTTGTTTCCAATTGTTTCCTCGCCTAAAGGTATCTTCCCCCTTAACACGTCATGTAACGCAAATTGAGCCTCAATAACAGGTCGATTTTCAATAACTTCTCCTGAATAAAGTATCGGGATGGCGAGGTCGGGATTTTACCCACATTTAATCCACAGTCGTGCCAAGTTTAACTGTTTTTTATTTTAAAATAATAAACAATAAAGTTATTATTATTTAAATAAAGTTCCGCCGTCACTCCATGGCCAATCGGTGTAGGTGGTTCTGATGTACGCCACCCTGGCGTACCCTAAATGCTTGCTGCCGTCTTCGTTTCTGCATCTTCTCTGAACCTGTGATAGAGCACAAAATGCATTAGAATATTATAATTTATTAAATACATTCATTTAACCCAGCGCACACGTAGCGCTACGATGCGGAGACTCGCCGAGGTGTCAATCCTCGACAAAGCCCATGTCACCAGGGCAAGGTGCTTGGAGCTTCGAGTACGTGGGCGGAAGAATGTATAATAAGTTTAAGACTTACCTGAAGTGTTGAGGCCCTCGCCAAGCTCCTCGCCGAGTGGAAACCCCTCCGGAGATAACCTATAAGCACACTCCGGTACAAAATCATTATTAGGGCACATCAGACAAATTCTAGACGCTTATGCGTCTATTCATTTGTATTTGATTTTTCCCTTTTAATCCGGACGAGCGATACTTGTGAAGATTTACACTTACTATAATCGGATCAAGGAACTTTCTTTGAAAGCCGAGCCAGGCGACGACCCCGATGAAGGGGTCGAGACCGCATAACAAATTTCTCACCTCCTTTATAAAATCCCTAAACACGCGCGTTAATAATTAATTAAACAAAACACTTTATAAAATTCGAGGCGACGATCCGTCAAACGAGACGCTGTATATGCCCGGGGCACGAATCGACACACTATATCATTTCGCACCCGAGATCCGAGAGACTCCTCGCCGAGGTGCGAGACCCGCGAACTAAATTTTTGTCCCGAGAGTCGAGCGACTCCAGCGCCCAGGTGGAAAACCCGGGCACTAAAGTTTGCCAAGGGTCGCGCGTAGACTTTCTGAAACTTCGGGCCCTAACCACCACGCTCGAGGCGCCCGACGCTCCTCATGGTCCGCGTTAGGAATATAAGGCTAGGAGCGGACCGACTTGCTAGCAGTTCCGAGCACCTTACCGAAAGGTGACACTCTGCTGAAAAGTAGTACCCTGCCCGCCGAAGAAGTGGCTGCTCCTCCCGTTCATTGAAGAAGTGGCTCCTTACCGCTGAAGTAGCAAGCTCCCTTCCCTTCAACCCCCCCCCTCCGGCTGCTGAGGAAGGGACAAAACTCTTTACCTTAAGGCGTTACCCCCACTTGTAGCGCAAAAAAGGCCTTTTTCATGAATTTTTTTAAAGAAAACTACAAAACTTTTTTAATCGATCAATATACCATCTTAAAGAACACATCTTGAAGAACCTTCAGTAATTTTTTTATTGAAAAATATTACATTGTTTAGTGGCAAATGACCGTCAATGACATAATGTTTTTATATACACGGTTTGCGGTGACCAACATTGCGGCGAAGTGGATCATCTGAAAAAAAAACTGCGGATGGATTTAGTCAAATATAAGTATAAACTAGTCTTTAATCGAAGGATTTAAAAAAATATTCATTTTTCACAAAATGGCGGACAGTCAAAGTTAATGGTTCGATTTTAACGAAAAAAAACGGCCGTTTTTTGGCTATAAAACGGCCATTTTTTTCGAAAAAAAAATCGAACGATTAAAGACTACATTTTTATGTATTAAATAAGCCTGCAAAATTTCAAGAAGATCGGTTCATTAGTGTTCGAGTAATCTTGGTCACCGACTTCAGAAATGCCATTTTGAGAAAAACGCGTTTAAAGTTTCAATTTCAGTTTACACGAAGAAAATATTTTTTTTTTTGTAAACTTACATAGAGTCATCTATTCCGGGCCCATACAGAAGTATGGGCCCGGATACTTATACTTCAAAAAAATGCAATAAAAAAAATCGATTTTTTCAAAATCGCAAGTGGGGTTAACCCCTTAAGGGGAGGCGCTGCCACCGAAAGTGAGGCACCTCGAGAGAAGCGACTCTTCCAGCCTCGCAAGTTCCATCACCTCGCATACCTCTTACCGCAAATCCGGTTTTAATTCGTTCTTTCTAATGTCTTACGTTTTTGTTTCGTAGTGACCCTCCTATTATTTTGATTAAACCTTTAATTATAATAATGAATCTACCTATATGTAAATACGAGATCGTTTAATGTAAAAATCTAGAGAAATCCTCGTCTCATAAACTCAGCTTTCAGTATAAAATTGGGAAAAATAAAAATTGTTCGACACGGCTAATTACTTAGCTTTCGTTCGCTCTGCTTACCCCCCCCCCGTTAACGATGACTACGGCATACCCGCGGACTCCGAATACTTTAAAAACCGGCCAACGGCCACGGGTTAACTTGGGCCAAAGTAAAACCCCAGCGTAGAAAAAACGGGAAGTCGCCCATCATTTTCTACCCTCTCGCTTAAGCCGTAATATTTGACGCAACAAACGTGATAGTAAAAAAACCCACTAGTCGAGCACCCTCAACCCACGTTGTGATTGTATTCAGTTTTGGAAACTAGGCTCATCTGAAATAAAATAAATAAATGTTCTTCCAGTATGATGATGAAACTTTCATCTGACCAGATGCGTTTTTGCAATTTTGAAAAATACGAAAATGCCGAGCTAGAGGAAAAAAAGATCCGCTTTCAACCAAAAAAGAACAGCTACTATCATTTGTTATTTACAAATGGACAAATGCATGAAGAAAATCATTGAGATTCTAATCCTTGTTTTCAAAGATCGACATTACTGTAAATTATTGTAAATATCCGGAATAGGAGATCTTCTCCTCCCTCTTTTCTTCTCTTTTTAAATATCCATTTCCTTTTTTCATCGCCATATATACGCACGTGCGCACTATAGCCGTTCAAGAACGAGAAAGAGAGAGAGAGAGAGAGAGAGAGAGAGAGAGAGAGAGAGAGAGAGAATGCGAAAAACACTCGGAGAGCAAAAGCCTCCAGCTGATTTATGTTTTCGAGCATCTTGAGCT